>WSXT02145114.1:0-10392 GCA_011762715.2 Neuroterus valhalla
AAGTCGGTTGCCAGCGTAGGCTCGACTCTGGTATACAGTGATATCCTGACACTGGGAAACGATATTGTTCTTATGCTAGCAAACAACGTTGGGCTGACGTAAATTATTGTTATCATTCCAACCTTGAGCCAACGTTGTTCACCAAGCGTTGGTCAAATGTGTACCGACGTTGGGCCAACGTTGGGCCAACCGTCAATTTCTGACTGGGTTATAGTTCTGTTTTGTATTTGAGTCTGAAATAATTGTAAACTTGATCTAAATGCAGTGATGTCCTCCATTTACCGAACTAATTGGGTAAATTTTAATGAATTCATTTTCTCCATGTTTGCTTCGTAGAGGGCGCTTTTTCGGAATAGAAAATTTTTCATTTGAAATGTTCTTGATAAATAGTGAATTTCTACGTACAGAAGGTCAAACTAATTAACCTTCATATGAAACAAAGGGAGCATAAAATTATAAGGTGATTTCATGAAAAATGAGAAAATTCTTTTAATCCATAATTCATATCAAAAATCACATTTGTTAAGTAGGAAGTTAAATATGTGTGACATTTCTGAACGTACAGTGACTATTTAATAACATTAAAAAGCATTACAGTTTTGTACAGTATAAGAACAGATATTGGAAAAGTAAAAAGAAACATAATACATGTACTTAAATGGGCTGCAAGGTTTTAGTCCAATCAATGGTGGATTATTCTTCCTGGCATTATTAATATGTTAAAAACAGTGAACAGTTAATATTTTTAGTTGTCATTAATATTTTAACATTTTGAGACTAATTCAAACATAAAAAGAGGTTAAAATTAGGACTTGGGGGCCTAAACAAAAATGCAATGAGACTAAAGAGGATTAAAAGAAGACTCTTAAGGACCTAAGAGATCTAAATGAGGACTTACATACTCCTACAAAAATCGCAAAGAGATTTAAGAGGATCAAAAGAGTACTAAATAGGACCTCATAAAACTAAACGAGGATGTCGAGGACCAAAGAGAACCAAACTAGGACATATGGAGCATCAACAGAGAACCTTTATTTCGACTCAGGTACATTTTCGTAATTATTGTTTACACT
Source organism: Neuroterus valhalla (assembly GCA_011762715.2). Taxonomy (NCBI): domain Eukaryota; kingdom Metazoa; phylum Arthropoda; class Insecta; order Hymenoptera; family Cynipidae; genus Neuroterus; species Neuroterus valhalla. Next base: position 1,074 of record WSXT02145114.1, read on the forward strand.
TTTTTCCGCTCGCATATTTCCTCGACGGAATATTTGTCATTTCAGTTGGAAATGCTGCGGTGCAGTTTCAATACATTAACCACCTGTGAACATGAAAACTATAATAGTATAATTAGATGGAACAGTTAGCGGAGGGATATAGAGCTATAGAAATATTTGCACGAAGACATGCATGACATTGTTCGGACGATGAAGTGAGTTAGAGTGTAAATGGGAACATTTTCCTAGGGGGTGCAATACAACAGTAATTATGCATGAATTGTGACTTCAGTAGTTATTTGCAGGGGTCACTGTAACATCCCCATGTAAATTAATCATTCGAATGAGTGAAAAATCCAGTTTATGACCATTCTCTTTAGTGTTCCAGTATTATACGGATGTTTGCTTGTTCAATTCTATACTATCATTGATAATATTGATGCGATAAGGTAATTTTTAAACTATGAGGTTTCAAACACTCCGCTATTCAGAATATTAGAAATACCTGATATGGCAATAGTTTACTCATAATACGAAGTTGATGGCGTTGTGGGTGATTTTGAAGTTTGGATGCAAATTTCTTGGTTTCATTATAGAGATATACGAAAGCAATAGCGGAACGAATCGTCAGTCTCGTTAATATTAGAATAAGGTGTTTACCAGTACCTTAGCTTTCCTGTAATGGCAATGATTAACATCTAAACGTTCTGTATGCTCACGAATAATAACGAGACATCCATAAATGGACACCCGTGTCATCAGGGATCTAGCGTTTCATTATGATGTCTACAAAGGTCGATCCTGACTAGAGTGCACTTCGCACGAGGTTAATGTAGAACAAGATTACAGCCAAGAGAACCTGTGGTAACGCGAATGCTATAATCATGACGATCCATATCCATAAGTTTGCGTAGGTATATCGTATATCCCGTTAAGTCATTCTTACGCGTAACTTCAAGGAAGACGACTCCTTCGATTTGAGAAAATTGCATATATCTTTCCACTCTTGTAAAACAATCATACTTCCTTCGAAAACTGATCATCTTGTATTTTTTTTGAATTGACATAATATCTGAAAAAAAAGAATAATGGTCCTGAAAGGTTGCGAGGTGTAAAACAACAAAAAGAAATCCAACAATTAGTTGAAGTCAACAATGTTTCCTAATAAGTGCGGATAGTTTTGTTTCTTTTTGCTTTTGTACATTTTTTGATTTTAACTGCCTATAAATAATTAAAACTGAAAGGTAAACTTTAGTTGATGTGAGGATTTTTCAAAAATAAGAAAAAATGACACTTTCCAAAACTTGATTGATTCTTGAAATAATTCCTGCAGAATATAGTACTCTACTTTGCGTACGGTTGTTTCGAAAAAGCGAGGTTTTATTTCACAAGAACTCAAAAACTGTCTCCTTAGGCTTTCCAGCTTAAAAAAAAAAAATCTGCCCGCTGCGGAGGCACATGCTCATTGCGTGCTGCTCGTTTCGCTCGCGAGTTTGAGCGCGTCCAGGATGAAAGTCTTTCGGATCTCGTGCTCCGCACTCCATAATGAATGTAACCCGTGCTCCGTGCTTGGTCTTTGTACTTTCATACAATTGCATGATGATTTTGAATTTTCTTTTGTTAAAACTTCTACGGTTTCAACGAATACATTCTCATCGTGTGTCTCGTGCTGCACAGTCGATCCAAATCTGTCCGAGAGGCAAACTTTTCTATATTCACTTAAACTCTAATGCATGGAATGTATATAATATTAATTTAAATACCTCGTACCTTGTTTTTTAAAAAAAATTTAGTTAGTCTATTTCTAATAATAATATAATTACAAATCAAACAAAAATCACGCATCCCATAAATAAAGAACAAATTCCCTTTTTAAACTTTTCTTTATATTTCGTTGGGTTTTGCTAAAAACTTGCTTTTTATTTGAATTGTTTTTCTTTAATAATACCAAGACTATGGATCTTATGAGAAAGAAATTAGGCAAAATTTGTAGATGTTTCTTCAAAGAACAATTTTGTTCCTAAACTGGAATTTTGAAAATGCCACAACTTTGCCAATTTAGTTTTTTTTTTAATTATCATGAAGATATATTGTTTCACTTTTTACCTACTACAAGAAACGGTACTTATAATTTTTGAGTGTTGGAAGAAAAAGTCTAAACAAATTTTCAAAATGGTCCCGCTTTTATTTTTGATCCAAAATAGCTGGTTAACGAAATCAACTTGTCTTTTTGGTCCCTAAAAATGGGTGCCAAAGCATGATCAAATAAGATCATTCTTTCGAAAGTTGTCGAGTTTACAGATTATTTTTCATTATTTTTTGTGCGACCAAGATGGGATTTATCGATTTTTCGAGAAAATTTGAAAAATTGTATTCACGATCTTCTAGGGCTCCCAAGAAAAAATATTTTTTCTCTTAGACTTTCTTTTTATTCTTCCGTTATTTGGCTAAAAACTCTTATTTTCCTTTATATATTTGAATTTTGAAAATACCATAACTTCGACGATTTTGATTTTATCGAAAAAAAATGGTCCATCCTCCCATCCATTCAAAAGAAAGAGAGAATTTGTGAGCAAAAATATATTCCTGGACCACTGTGATCTGGCCGTCCGTACATGAAATCCTTTTACCAAACTATTTATCAAACTCAAAAATCGATGCGTCCATCTGTCTTTCCAAGAAATCATTGATCCATTTTTCGATTAATCCGAGAAAATGCCAGAAATTGACCGAACCCATAAATCCATTAACTCAAAAATTTATCTATCTGTCCGTCTTTAAAATTGTCAATTCATCCGACCACTGAATCGACCAAAAACCTACCGGTGCACCTGACCCTTCGTCTGTACAAACTTTTGTTGAATAATCTATTTTGCAATCCATTCATCAGCAAACTCATCAAACCTAATAATCCATCTGTTTAATTGGCTGTCGATTAATCCATTTATCCTTCAAGCCAGTTTTATAATAACTAATTTTTCAAGCCCATTATTCTGCGCCTCCGTCTATCTTATTTTCCACTTAATCGAGGGTAGGTTCTCCACTAACCTGTCATGAATTTTTCTATGTAAACTCTGAATCCCTTGGACCCAAGTCCCGGTCCACTGGATCAGAATCCCTGTCAAAGCAACGGTGAAAAACAATCCGGTCCAACTCGATTGGAATTCTCGAACTTTTCCTGGTCCAAGCTTGGACCACTTAATGGTCTAGTGAACCAGAAAGTCGTCCATTGGACCGGAAAGCCAGTCCATTGGACCAGAGTCGTAGGTTTGCCAAAGCGCCGAATCCGGAATTATCCATACTTTCCAAGGATTTTTCTTTCACTGTTTGGTGTATTTTCAAAGTCGATTTTTTATTTCCTTTGTAAATATTTTTTTCTATGCAACGGTTGGTTATTCCACAAAACCCTCCAAGCACTTAGGGTAGTCCATAAACTACAAACCGATTTTAGGGGGATCGGGGTTGTGAGAAATACTACGGTCCTCCACGGAAGGGGGGGGGGGGGGGGGGGGGTTTCAAACAGATCCACGTAGCCTTTATTGAGATTTCATTAAATGATTTATTGATAAATGAACACTATTACATTATGTTAGATTGTAGAAACTTACTAAAAAAACTTAAAAAACTATAAACTGAAAACTTGTAATTTAGAAATGACAAGGTGCTGATTCGGCGGACGATTGAAAATCGACGGAAACATGGAAAAATAAATCAATTCTAAAGAGAATACTCTTATTTAAAAAAAGATTGAAATAATTTTTTTACAAAAATTGGAACAGTTAAACTTACAATCAAAAAAATCAATTTACGATAATAAAAAAAACATCAACAGATTTCCAACTGAATAAATAATTTTTCAAACAATGTGATGAATTTTCAAATAACATGAATCTTCAACCAGAACATTTAAATTTCAAAAAAAGAAGATGAATTTTCAACTAAACAGATAAATATTTAACTGGAGCACTACAATTTTCAACCATGAAGGTGAATATTCAAACGAGAGGATCAATTTCCAAAAAGAAAAAATTATTTTCTGAGAAAAAATATAAAGTTTCGACAAGATAGTCGAATTTGAAAGTGAAAAATAATTATTTTCAACCAAAAACGGAACAGTCACATTTTTAGTTTGAAAACCTAATTTTAAAAGAAGCATAAGTGCTTTATACCAAAAGGGGGAATCTTTAACTGAAGGAGTTGAGTTTTCAAACAGATAAATTAACTTGTACTGGAAAGATAAATCGTCAACGAAAATTGTATTACTCAAATATTAAATTGCAAAAAATGGATGTTTAACCAAAAAAATAGATTTTGATTTGAAACTATCTAATTTTCAATTGGAATAAATTAAATTTTCAGTTGAAAAAAATTACTTATAACACAAAAAACTAACTTTCAACACATAAAAAAAACAACTTTTTGAACAAATTATTACATTTTTACAAAAAATTATGAAGAATCAAATGAAATTGTAAATATTTAACTGAAGTAGTTGAATTTTGAACCAAAACAGAAAGGAGAATTTTGAACTGAAATGAGGAACATTTGACTAGAATAGTTCAATGTTTGAAAAAAAAAATTCATTTTCAACCAAAAAATACAATTTTTCAACAGAATAGTTGGAATTTGAACCATAAAAATAGAAATTTTCAAACAAAAATGAATTGTGACATTTTTGTCTTGAAAAATTAATTTTAAACCAAACATAAGAGTTTTTAACTAGATGAATGTTCGACTAAAATGAAAAATTTTTGACTGCATTACTTGTATTGTTAACCATTAAGAAGAATTGTTTAAAAAAATATTGACTTTCGAAGAAAATGATTATTTTCTATAAAAAACCGATTTTCCAACAAAATATGTGAAGTTTTAACGGAATAATGGAATTTTTAATTCGAAAAGACAAATTTCCACCGGAATGTCGAATTTTGAACTGGGAAAAATCAACTTTCTATGAAAATGAAACAGTTAAAATTTCAGTTGAAGTAATTGAATTTCCACCAAAAAAAGATAGAATATTTCTTAACAAAGTAGTTGCAATTTCAACCAGAGGTGAATTTTGAATCGGAATAATGCAACTTTAACAAGAAAATTTGATTTACACCAAACAAGTTTGAATTTCAAACAAAGAGTTGATTCTTTATCTAAAACAGGATGAATTCGCAATGGACAATGCAAAGAAGCTTTCAATCATATCAGAAATATTTCTTCTCCAGAATACTACTTCAACTCTAAAGACTGAAGTACTTCCTTTATTTAGGATTAGGAAGAGGGGGACTTTAAAATTGTGATAAATTTTGTAGCTAAGGAACGATTTTCAAAAATTCCTCAATTCTGAATGCGAATTATAATTAATTAAAAAAGTTCCCGTTTCATGTCCAATTTCGTTTCTTGGTTGGCAACTTAATAAAGATTTATTATTATTATGATTAATATTATTTTTTTTAATATGCGAAAATTCCCTGTTCCAAAATTTCACAGAGAAACAAATTTGAGAATATTTATTCTTATAATAGAAAAAAAGTCTCCCTCTAATATTTAAATATTATGAGAATTAGATTAAAGGCACATTATATTCTTCAAATCAAATGATAAGATCTCTTTTTGATTCATAAAAAGAAAGCTTTAATTTATCGTATTTTTTTGGTAGAATTTTTAATAGTCTAGGTTGAGTCAAGTAAATTCCCGGTTCTTTCCCGGCCAATAAAAATTCCCGGTTTCCCGCTTAAGTCACCATCCTGAATTATTATCAAGTTTACTCTCAGTCGTTAAAAGTACGTAGTAAGGGGGGGGGGCATTGAAAATTCCTATTTTTACCTACGGAATGGTGAGGGTGGGTCGAAAGTTTCCTAGACTTCAGCTACGTAGTTTATGAACGACTCCTTATCAATCTGATGATATTGTGAACATTGAGGTTTGAACATATTCAAATAATAAATACTTTTGATACAATCTTTGAAGGCTTGAATAATAAACCGTTTAAAATTCTAATTCGGAACTTCATTTTGAACACTTCGTACTCTAAATTCTCAAATCTGGAAGGTATCAAACTTGATATGGATTCAAGGTTCCCAATAATTTGCTAACGGTTGTTGCTTTAAAAAATATTGTCTACGCTACTGGAAATAGTGTCACCTTGTCTCATCCAAGTGATCAGTTTCCTCGACTCTTTAGGTCCTGAATAAGGAAATAGGCGTGGTGAATAATTTTGTTCGGTCGGAGGTTATGAAGTACGAGTATATAACGTTAGTCTTCACACCTAGGATGATCAGTAGTGGGCTCTAACGATACTGACAATCCGTAGTGACAATATCGCGACTAAATATCACCGGAAATAAACAATGTTGCTTCTGGTAAGTGCGCGATTTTCAAAATGAAATTTAACTTCAAAAAACCACAACCAAAGCATCCGACTTGAACATCCTAAATAATAAAATTCCATTGCAGAATGAGTGAAAACTTATTACTTTCATATAAAAATACAAAATATCTCATCATATGAAAAGAAAAACTGAAACTCCTCGTACATCTCGAAAATGATGCTGTTTATTCAAATAAATATATTGTATCAATATAATTTTCTTTTTTTAACTGCAACATTGAGAGTTGCATCAAATCTTTTAGAACAATCCCATCTTCTATTTTTTATTTACTCTGTGAAGTCGGAATTTTCGTAGTATAACTTAGTGCGAAAAAATTCAAAGTGCATGGGAAAAATTTGTGCTGGAGGAATCGCAAAATTAGTTACGGGGTGGCGGATACGGGAAAAATTCAGTGAATCAGCATGGACTTTTCTGTAAACCATCTACACCTGTTCAGTTATAATTACAGAACTGATAATGAATATTGTAAATCGGCACTTTAAGTGTTCAAAATGATTATTACGAATAAGTTGAAGAGAAACCATATTTCCGCTGCGAGAATGACGGTTCTCGGTCGCTCAAAATTACAGAACTCTACTGTATTTTGAAATACACAAAACCACCTTCAGGTCGAAAATCTTCCAAACCAAACAAAATAGGGCCAGAAGTGTTTGTTTTTGAACTTCAGAGACTCACGAAACCAAATTAAAATGAAAAAATAATTTGTGTAAACATTTTTTACAAATGAAATATGGCGAAATCAAGTTCCTTTGAAACCCAATTGTATAACCCTTCCGTGAATATAAGACTTCGAGTCATAAACTAAATAAACAATATAGAATATAAGGAGTTTGAGGAATAGCTGTTTTTAAATTTAGCATGAGTTTTGGGAAATAACTTTTTTTAACAATTTGTTCGAATGAATTATTGCATAATCTGTATTAAATCCTGAATAAGGCTTCTAGCGCCTATAAGAAAATGAATTATATTACAAGCACAACAAATATTAGCTAGGAGGTTTTTTCGTGCGTAAAGTTCAAGTTCGCCTTTAGTTTTGCGAAAAAAATTGTTGAAACAAATTATTTTTTCTAGAATTATTTTCAATTCGTAATCAATTGTATCTTTAAATTGGAACTATTTTTAAATCTTACTGCATTTAAACAGATGTGTTCTTATTATTGATTAAGTTTTTTTCAAATTATTCTGTTTGAACAAATAAATTATTCCATATATGTTTTTTGTATTTTATGTTACATTGAAAAAAAAATTTATTTTTAATTTTATCGCTTCTTCTTGATTTTTTCATTCATGAAAATTTTTTTTGTAATAATTATGGTTTCAAATTTAATATAGAATAGTCCTTTGCAGTATATTATACATTTTTTCATGTGTTATCGGAGCATGTATTTCTGTTCCTCTAATGATGAGTCTATAAGATGTAAAAAGTAACTATTCAAGTATACAGTATTTTGCCTTGAAAAGTTTCGGAAGAAATAACTTTTTTAAGATCGCTGATTAGGAATAAAAAGACCTTACTGTTAATTAACCGTACTTCATCTCGGCAATTTGATTTAGAAACATCGTATTATCAATTAAATGATCGAATACTCATTTTAGTCCTATTTGTATGGAATAAATGTTCAAAAAAAATAAGGATTCCGCGTTTGAGCAATCATTTCAAGAGCGTGTGAAAATAATTGATTTGTTGTTGTAGCGTTAAAAGTTATTGCATAGGTGGGCTTGAAGTTCAATGTTTGTGTATTGGAAATTAGTAGACCTAATGTTCACAATATAATGATTTAGAGTCTAAGATTTCAGGGTTCATGGATTGAGGGTTCATTGATTTAGGTTTTATGGGTTCAGGGTTTATGGATTTAGGATTCATGGGTTTATGGGGTTTGCGCTTATGGATTGAGGATTTATGGGTTTGTGTTGTTTTAGATGATTTTTGCAACATACTGCAAATTAGGCAAACATTGCTTACAATATTTGTTTAAACAAATTATTTCGGAAAATTTGGCTCCGTGAGTCTCTTCGAAATTCGTTTAAAAACATTTCTCGTAAAATTTTGTTCGATTTCGTCAAGATTTGCGACCTGTGAGTGGTCCTAAACATTCCATCCCCAATGTGCGGCGTATTTTTCTTTCAGGATGTCCGCTTGTGCGAAAAAACGGGAAACGTTCGAGAATTTTATAGGAATGAAAAAAACCGTGAAATATGACAGTGAAATTATTTCTTGACCAGGATTTTTACAAATTTTTAAAGTGAAAATTTATCTAACTTACATTTCATAGTTTTTTTTTCAATTAAAGTTAAAAATTGGAAATTAGAGGATTTGGAAGTCGGTAACTAAACTTTTGAGAAAATGTTAGTTAATCAACGGTGAATATAAATTGATTATGATTTTCCAATTTTAACTGTACTTCCAATTTTGGAATAACTTCAAGATAATACATTTTATACTCCAAGCATTTTATCAGAATTTCAACATTGTTTCAGTTCAAAGTATTCCATCTTTAAACCATTGAATTTGAAATTGTTGAATTTAAACAAAAATTATTACTTAATATATAGACATGCTCGGCTGTTTTCTTATAATCAGTAATTAGGAATCGAATATTTCAAATTGAACATAAAAACTGAACTTTTAACGTAACAATGTTAATTGTTCCATCAGAAAAAATGAAAGCTCTGAATATAATTCAATGGAAAAATTTGAAAAGAATGGCATCGAAATGAAAATGTTCATTTTCCATGCCGTAAATGGAAGATTAAATCAAGAGATTCTGGAAATTATTTGATGTAAGTAATCTCAGATTAGAAACATTAAAACTTGCACATTTTTTAAATTGATCATTTAGTAGATACCTATCAAACACTTTTAAAATAAAAGGGTTAAGTTTTTTGTATATAAAGTCGTTTACAATCAATAATTTTCTATTATTATTTATAAGGCGATGAAAATTCCCTCCCCAGTT
>WSXT02145125.1:0-24433 GCA_011762715.2 Neuroterus valhalla
CCCCCACCTTATTGTACGTAATTTTTGATCTCCAGAAATAATAAGATATAAGACTTGCAATTATTGGAAATTTTTTGTATTTTGAATACTTTTCAGGTAAAGACTTCTAAATATGCATATATATAAATAAAAAATCTGCCCGCTGCACGGGCACATTCTCATCGCACTTCGCGCTCGATAATAAATGTACCTCATGCCCCGCACCCGGTCTTTGTACTTCCCTACAATTGTGTATAGTGCTTTTAAAACTCAAGAGAAATCTATCCACTGCTTTATTTGATGATTGTGAATTCACTTTTGTTAAAGCTCTTCAGGCTTCAAAGAATACATTCTCAGCGTGTGTCTCGTGCTGCGCACTTGTAACGAGGCAAAGCTCCTCACCTAGACATCACGTCATGCGCCAGTCACGTCACGAGCCGAGAAACCTTTTACGCGCGTGTGCGCCCTCCCCAACCGACCGGCTACCAGTGTATAAGGCAATCGCAGTACCGCTCGGAGGACAGTTCGCTGAGAGCTGCAAACCGACTCTGGTCGAGGTGCAGAGCTCAACGATACTCATTGCTCTCCCTGGTGAATGGCGCACCTACACTAGGGCGACCGGGAAACCTAACCTCTCCTCTACAGGAACAAAGGGAGATCCACCCGATCCACGACCAAATGGCGCACCTATGGCCTTGTATCGAGCAAAAGGATTTGATGGCTTCACACCCCAACCAATCCAGAATCGATCTGGACTCCTCGTAGCCGTGAAAGAACCTCTACGGGGACAAAGCGGCATCTACCCGATCAACGACCAAATGGCGCACCTATGGCCGTGTATCGGGCAAAAGGATTCGATTGGCTTCACACCCCAACTAATCCCGGATCGACCTGGACTCCTCGTAGCCGTTCAGAGCAACCGCTACGCTGAAACCGAACCTGGAGACTCCCTTCATGGACCGATAAGGTAGATTCCCCGCGGGAGATTCAAGTAATAGAGGAAGACGGGCTCAGAAGGTGACGTCCGCCTCGCCTTGTCGACGATCTCTGCTTTGATTCACTAAATGCTTTTCCTTACCATGCTTTGCCCACAGGGACCGCACTAAGCTCCGACTTCCACATAACCAAACGCTGTTCGCTCACTTGCACCGTATTCTTTCTCCTTCACTCATATTTATACTAAGAGTCACACACTTCACATTCACAAACACCTAATTGTTATCGCGTCTACACTACATCTACACTTAGAATTATTTCTTGAAGTCACTCTCACACACATCTTACACACTCTTACTATAAACACCATACCGTCACACTTACAATAGTTTTGATTAGATTTGTATTTTAAAGGATAATAAATCCATTCTTTTCATATTCTCATAATAAATTCTGAGTTCTTGATTTATCCCTAATTTAACCCTGGCTGACTGAAGGGTCGTCAGGGATAAATGAAATGGGAGGTGAAAAACCATTTCGTTACATGGCGCCTGAATAGGGACCGCTTTTTTTCTTGGATGAGAAAGGGCGCGCATATCGTTTCCTCCACCGTAACTTTTTCCCCACACTTTTGAAAACCATCTCCAAGCCCCCTCAAACAGGGTATAAATTGAGGAGCACTGTCTACAACAGGACAGTCTTTTCTCGAGGCTCGAACCGCAAACAAACCTTTGACTTCGCCAAGCTTGCCGTACCGCTGACAAGGAGAAAAGTATTCCTCGTTGTAAACCTAGAATTTACCGCTTCCCGCCAAAGTAACCTTTTGCTTTCCACCGTTCTCCGGGGGCAACAAGATTTCCTCCCCACCGAAGCCTGTTTACGAAGACGCTCTTCACCGCCTTTTTGACGACTCTACGGAAGCCGCCAACATGACAGGAGTGTCTTGGGTTGACCATCTGCATTAAGAGAGAGTATTAGATATACTGCATGAACGTAATGTCGATCATAAGAGATCACTCGATGTACTTCGAAAAAGGTTGGTGAGTTTTGTTAGGGCCAATCCTACACTGTTCCCAGAGGCTCCCGCCGATGATCCGTTTTACAAAGAAGATCTGGACCGCACAAGAAATCTTATGGAGCTCGACGCCATGCTCCGAGAGGCGCGACAACTGGTCACATCTTCACCACAACAACCGTCTTCGGACCAGCGACCGCCACTGTTTGAGCAACCGCTTATGGACCAGCAACCGCCTCTAGTTCAACAGTCGCCCTCAGACCGGCTACCGCCTCCAACTCAACAACCGTCTCTGGGTCAACAACAGCTTCCGCTTCAACAACCACCTTTGGCGCAGCAGCCACCTTCGTCCCGACATGTGGACATGGCCGCTTTGCCACTTCATCACTCTGTTCCGTGGAACCTCTACGAAGACGCCGCTTCGTCCACCCGCACGTTAGACCAGATGCGGAAATGGAACTGACATTTTGACGTTAATAACGTCTACAGTTTCCTCGAGAGGTTGAAGGAGTTACGAAAGGCTCACGCCTTCTCCGATGTACAAATCCTGAGAGTATTCCCAGAACTGCTGCGAGGAGACGCACAGTTATGGTTCCGCAACTGTGCTTCTGGAATTTTAACGCTCACAGAGCTGGAAATGTCTCTGCGAAGGTTTTACCTTCCTCCGTCAGAGCTTCGACAGCTAGATCAGCAGATCTATAACCCACAACAAGGGACGGACGAAGGAATCAGGGACTTTGTCACCTCGCTACTCACGCTGACTCGACGCCGCGATGGGTTTTCTGAAGAAAGGAAAAATGGAGGCCCTTCAGTACAACATGCAACCAGAACTACGGTTGTTCATTCGACTGCCGGATGTGGCAACGCCCGATGAGCTGATTAGACGGGTCGAGGAAATTTAGAAGGCCTAGCAACAAGCTAGAGGGGAGCGGAGTGACCAAAGGTCCACCGCCAAACCATCACGCCAGCACACCGCTAACATCACACCAGAATACGATCCTCACGAAGCTTGCTGGAAGTGCATACAAAGGGGTCACACTAGGAGGTTCCGCCGTAACGATGCCAGGAAATTCTGCTCACAGTGCGGAAAAGATGGGGTTCTTACCCAGGATTGCCCTTGTTTGAAGCCGGGAAACGACAAACGGGCCGGGTCCAACTAGGCTCCACCCCGACCCGGTATGTAGCACCAACCCAGGAGCCACGGATTTTCATTCCGATGATCATCGGACAAACCAACCTCGACGCTTTAGTGGATCCGCTATCGGTCTGCTCTTACGTCGACAACGAAACGGCCCACCGCTGCCTCACCCAAGGTTGAATTAAGCACCGTATCAATACGATCGCCGTTCTGGCTGATGGCACCGAAACTACGTTCGGCAATCGCCTTTCTGGTCATCTGCAGTCTGGTAAAAACCATCCAAGCCGAAGTATCAATTCTACACAGCCTCGGCCACCCGATGCTTCTGCCCCCCCCTCTCTCTCTCCCCCTCTCTCTTTCTCTCTCTCTCTCAGTTATTTACAAATCATGAAAAAGGTTCACTTTTTTCAACAATTTCGTCAGACAAAAAACTTATCTTTCTAAAGGTTCAAAAAACATGTTAATAGGAATTTTAGTATTGATTTCTCAGTTTTGTTGTTGTTGATCTCTGTGATATTATTTAATATCAATTTTCTATTCAAAATCATGGCAATTCCATTTTCGTACATTAAAAGTTAAAAAAACTCTCTTAATTCGTTGATACATTTTTTCAACTAGATTACCCATAACCACAAGTCGTAACTTAAATTTTAGATTTCTTGACTATTTATAGAAGTTTTAACAATTCTGTGATTTTTTACTCGTTTTTGTGTGGATTTTTCAAATGAAAGGAAGAAGAAATGTCATCAACACAATTGCGTTCACTGAAATTGCTGCAAATTTACTTTGAGAAGGAAAAACTGTCCAGAAAACTTTTGGACTCCCTGTCCCTTCATTTTCTAATTCTTCTTCTAATATCAAAGCTCAATCAAAAGAAGGAAATCATTTGAAAAATACAGATTTGTTTATTTGTTATGAAGCACCAATGGTAATATCCTTTTTCATTCAGAAGAAGACAATTTTCGATCAAATTGGCTTTTGCTATGACGATAAACACATCGCAAGGCCAAACGTTTGATGTAATAGGAATAGATTTAAAGGAAGACGCTTTCAATCTCAGATGATTTGAAATCTCGAAACTTAAGTAGCGGAGCGCGCGGCCTGTTCTAGTAAATAAATAAATTCAGTACTTTATAAATTTTTCGCATCTTCAATATAAATCAACATGAAATTCGGCCAAGTTAAGAATTGCTCTGCACATTTATTTAATTATAATTCTTGAAAAGCTATTCCTAAATTCTAACTATTCCTATATTGAAATAGTTTTTCGACGTAATTTTTAGTTTTGCAATTTGACCAAGTTTAGAATTTGTTTGCATATTTATTCATTATTTTTGAAAAAGTATTTCGGAAGTCAGCTGATTTATAAATAAAGTAGCTCTCGCAATGAGAAATATTGAAATTGTTTTTTCCAGGTGATTTTCAATTCTCCAAAGTTTATAATAATCTGTGAACTTTGTGATTTTTTTGTAGAGTTATTTTTTTGGACCGTTACTTTATGGACTGAAACTCACCTTTTACCTGCATATTGGTGCCGTATTTGTAGGTTTTTTTCACTTTAAGGAAAATACGCATGCTACAAATTTTGTAAACTTAGGAATATTTTTCCCCAAATTATAAATGCATTTGCAAAAAAATTGTAAACCTCAGCAAATTTTATAGTAAATTTATTTATATGGAAAATTGAAAGAAAGGTTGAATTTCTTACTTAAAAATTGATAAGTTTCTAATCGGTTTCTGCTAATCTGATGGGAACTAATCAAAAAAATTTTTTACAAAGTCTGGAAAACTGTAAATAACGTGGAAAACTTCTTTAATATTCATTAATCGAGAAACAAATTGTTCATCCCATTCATTTTTTGCGAGAACTAATTTATTTATAAATCGGCCATTTCCAGAAATAGTTTTAAAAAAATTATAAATAAATGTGCAAAGCAATTCTAAATTCGGCCAAATTGCATGATTATTTACATTGAAGATTAGAAAAATTTATAAATTACTGAATTCATTCATTTATAAGCTGATAAGTTGTAAATATTTTTTTTTGAAAACATATGGAAGATTAAATGGAGAAACGAATTTATGTTTTCTAAAGTTTCAAATTTCCGGAAGTTTCCATTCACTCGAAACTATTTCTTTTTTGTTTAAAACTATGAAAAGTTGTGAGAAATCATCTGGAACAACAATTGCAATATTTTTTCATGCAGAAATAATTCAATTTTATATTGTCTTCACTATTTATTCATTGCGAGCACTACTTCACCGGCAATACTTTCATGTATTATCGTCTTTCATGCAGTATCGTGTGAGTACGCGAGTTATAAAAATTTCCGTTTGGTAACTTGTCGTTCATGGCGCTGCGGTGAATGTCAGACGCTTTAAATGTCAAACCTTCAAAATTTTTGGATAGTGGTGTTGAACTATGGCCCCAAACTACGACTCTAGACGTTATGGATTGCAAAATTTTTTATTATTGACTTATAGTTGGGAGTTTCATAATTTTATGTCTGGCCCGTGAATGTTCCATAAATCCCGTAGTTGCGCATAATCATCAAATTCTTGGTGTGGAATCGAAATTTATCTGCCATCACCCGCGCAGACATATGGCCTGCTGTGAAAAAACATTGGCGTCGCCACGAAAATTCCAGAGTCGGTTTGTGCAATGCCCTTAGAAATTAGAACCTCAGTTCAAGGCTAGCGCTAAAGAAGTAAACTGCAGTTTTCACGAATCGTCAGGGGAAGTTGCAGTTTCTTACACAATAAAAATAAGAAACGCCTCCCTTCATCAAGAAATGGATAAGTAAAATTTTTAGTATAAAAAATTATCTTTAGCAGAAAGTATCGAGTTCTCAACGCAAAGGAAATTAAAGAAAAAGGCAGGTTCTTGTTAAGAAAGAGGTGGGCATGGGCGAGATATGACAAAGAATATAATTGGATGACGGAAAAGAAGCAAAAATGTTTTTAGTTCAAAATAGATGTATGCATTAAAATGTTGTATATTTACCAATGGAATAGACGCAAATCGTCAAAACCAACACCACAGTACAAACAATCTTCATGTTTCTGAACCGGAAAGAACTAGTTAAAGCTGAAATTCGTAATCTTTCTTTCACTAACGAATATGTTAGTAGATATTCCAAAATATATACTAGTCGCTTTATCATTTACCCTTCAGACTACGTCCTCTTACCCACTATTTGAAAGATGAATGGTAGGAGAGGAAAATATCGTTCTTGAAGGCTTGTATTTCATAAGTCTCCTTTCTCAAGCTTATAAGGCAGAAAGTTAAACAAATGTTTAGAACATCGAACAATTAAAAGAATGTCGCAAGTCACGTTACGTCATAATTGCTATTTGCTCCACGTGTTACAGAGAATAGAAGACATCAATCTTGATCACCGTAAAGTCTTTCATAAATAAGGCACGCGATACGGTTTTCATTTCTTCGGAACTGATAAAATATAGAGGTCGTTTTAGAGGCTTCAATTTTTCTTATGCATAGCCTTACTTTGATCCCTTGAACGGAGAAACAAACAAGAAACAAAAATGATACATCGCATTGCAGAAACATTGATCCTTCCTGTTTTCTTATCTTTACTCTAAATTTAGTCTCCACAAATACTTTCTTTATCCTTTAGGTCAGATCCTCATGTTTTACTCTTTCTTTTATTGCTTGCCACAAGACTCTTCTGTTCACTGAGTCGAACGCTGCTCCGAAATCCAGAAACGTGGCCACAAGTTTTTCCTTCTTCCGTTCCAAGTTTTCATCCACTGGATCTCCCTCCTTGATGATCGGAATCACTAATTCCGTCCTGAATTCTTCAGACCGCCCTACCCTCTTCCATACTTTGTAAGCGATTCTCCATATCTTTTGTCTCCCCCTGACCCCCCCCCCCCCCATAACTTAGAGCATCATTCCTCATGTCATCTGCCCCTGTCGCTTTATTTCTTTTTAGCCATTCTATTGTCCCTATTACTTCCTTCCTGCCTATATTACTTCTATCTTCTTCTGTTTCACCTATTAACCTCTTCTCTTCTCCTCTATTTATTACCTCCCTTACCTTTCCTTCGTTTACTGCTTTCTCTACTTTATCAATATATCTTACCTTTTACTACGCCTTATCTTTTCTACCATCAACTCATATCCTCGTCTTCTCCTATTGTACTCTTGTTTGCTGATCTCCCTACTCCTCCATTTGTTTCACTTTCCTTTATTTTTTATTCCCCTTTTCCACATTTCTCATCCCAACAACCTTTTCTATTATCCATCCCTTCCCTTTTGGTCCTACCACCTCTTTTGCCTCATCAATTACTCTCTCCTCTCCTTTTATCATCTCGACTGCTTTCTCCTCTCCTGTACCTTCTTGATCCTCATTCTTTATTGTTTCTCTGAATTCTTCAAACTTTTCTTTACCTGGGCTACCCATGTGTTCCTTTCTTACTTGTCCTCTTCTTTCCTCACCTCTAGAATGTCTATGACCTCCCTCTTTTAGTTTTGATACTACCGGAATGTCTTTTGAACCTATCTCATTTCCCACTACCATTCCCACGATAAGCTTTCTTACCGTTTCTTCTGCTAGAATGGAGCCTATTCGGGTGTCGCTTTTCCTTGTGAATGTTATTTACCCATCCTCGTCCCATTTTGTAATTCTATTGCAGATGAACCATTTTGCTCATCCTATCAAGTTCGGAAGTACCCGTTTCTCTCGATCTGTTTCTTTGTGTTTGGTTTTCTCAGGAACACCGCCTTCTCTTCACCCCATACCTTTCCTCCCTGATTTCCAGTCCATGCATCTAGGTTACCCCTGATCAATATCAGCCCCTCTTTTTTTTCTTCAATCCACCTCCTTTCGATTTTCAGTTTCTCCTCGTCTCCTCTCCTCCTTTAAACACAAACTACTGCTACACTTTCCACACCCACTTTAATTCTTCTCATCATAGCTATGTCCTTTGTTTGACCTTCATCCTCAAAACCCTGTTCTACCAGAAGACCCTTTCTTATCCCTGACGCCCATTCCTCTACCTCTCTTATGTTCCTTTTTTGCTTCTTTCTTCTTGCATGTCCCAGACATATCGTCTTGGTAACTTTTTTTCTATCCCTTTCCAGTCTTTCTACTCCACCCATGCCTCACTCATCATTATTACGTCCCATTTTTCCAATTCCTTCCAGAAACCAAAGTCCTTGTTTTTCCATCCCGACACATTCAGCAATGCCACTTTCACTTTCCTCTTTTCTCTCGTTATCGTCTCCATGTTTGTTTGCCTTCCGTAAACCACGCCATGTTTCCTTGACTTCCAATTCGTCGGTCTCAGTACATTTCCATCCCTTACCTTGTTTGATGGACTTTCGAAACTTCCTTTTGTTCTTCACAGATCATCATCCTTCGGTTCAACCATATCCTATAACTCCTCATTATTATCCAGCTTCCATCCCTTCTTTCTTCCCATGCACTCTGTGCTTTTATCCGGTTGCTTCTCCTGTCCTGCCGTGTCAAATCCTTTTCGATACTCTCTGTTCTTTTTTTTAGTAATCTATTTTACCTATTGTCCTCACTGTTTCTGCTCTTACTTTTGCTTATATGCAACTAATCACTTTCCATACCTATTTCTCTCCTGTCCTGTTTTTTATTGTCATCCCCTTGATCACAAGTTCTCGCTTCTCCTCTCTAATTTTTCTCCTTCTATCTCTCTTTCTACCTGTGTCAATCTTCTTTGTACATTTTTCTTATTATCCTGCGCGTTCGGTTCGTCTATCCCACCTTTATTTTTACTGTTGCTACTTACTGCCCCTCTGTACTCTGCTCAACACTTGTTTCTAATTTACTCAATCATTCTTCTATCGCTTTCATTTCTATTTTCCTACGTTCTCCATTTTCGCACAAATGATCCTCTACACTTTCAGTTTTTCCATGCTTTCTCTTTCCTCCTTCATACTTCCCAATTATTTCGTAATTTTCTAATCTTCACCTCGGGATAAACTCCTTTCCTACATATCAGAGAAGGAGAGACGGAATAGCAGGTGTGAACTCAGAGTACAAGTAACAGGAAGAGAATAGCCGTAAGGACGCAAAGGCAAGGAAGGGGACAGCTTATGTATGATCGTAAAGAGTAGGAGGAAGCCGTTATGCATAAAGAAGATAAAGAAGGGAGCCAACCAGAAGAGAATTGAGATTTATAATGGGAAAGGACGTAAGAGTATGTGGGTATTGAATTATTGAGGAGAAAAATGTGTGTTAAGTAGGTATGTCAGAAATAAACGGGAAAATGGAAAAATTAAGGGATAGAGTAAGCTGACTCCACAAGGCAGGTTAAAACTAAACTAAACCCACCGAGGGCCTAGTCTTCCGACGCGACGTGACGTCACACCAAACTAATTGCAATATTCATTTATACACAAATCCGTCTCAATCTTCCAAAAAATTCACACCTCAACTCTCTCCTTTCTCACACCCTCCACACACTCACTTGCACACCCTCTCCACACACTTTTGACACTACACTCACCTCAATTTCGATCAATTTCCATAAATACTTCGCACCAAACTTTACCGTGTCTCTGACCATTTACGCGGGAAACGGAAGTCCAAGTTTCTTGTTTATAAATTTAGCATTTTACCTGGAAATTACTTTTTTTGGTTAGAAATCAACGTTTTTTACTAAGAAAGTTCAAAATTCAACAATTTGGATGGAGTTCGTCTTTTAAAATTGAAAAATTCAATCATTCTATTGAAAGTTCACATATTTTTTCGAAAAATCGATTTTATGGTAGAATTGAATCTCTCTTTTCGAAATTAAAATTTCATGTCTATGAATTCTTGTTTATAAATTCATAATTCTACCTGAAAATCCATTATTTTGGTTCAAAATTAACTCAATAATCCAATTTATTGTGTTCGGGCAGAAGTAATTGATTTTATTGGAATTAGAAAAGTAGGATTATATTCTACTCTCATTCCATGCGATTATTTTTCCTTCGTGAAATTCCTTTCTTCTTTCAAATCTAAAAGTCGCTGTTTTGCAAATGATAGAATTTACCTAATGAGAAAGGTCAGAATTTCATTTACATTAACCCCGAACAAACCTGGATTTAAGTGTACCTCATCGCCTGGAATACACTTCTAATTTCAAATTATTATGGCAAGTAACACATCTTTGGAATCGCGAACAAACTTAGATTTCGAATACGATATTCATGAATAGCTAATTGCAAAATTGAAGAATGTGATGTTTATGCGAAGAACCCCTCTCTAGCAAGGCACAGCGGCCGCACTAAGACTGTTTCATATCCTTTGGGCTCAATTCGGGGGGGCGTTCAAATGGACTGGTTAACCCCGGGGTTTATTTCGGGGTCAAAAAGGCAAGGGGGGTTGGGCGGGTGCCCGGTTCGGGGGGGCCCCCCCCCCCCCCCCCCAGGATGGACGCCGTCCCAGGATGGACTTTCATATTCAGGAAAATAATTCAGCTTTTATTCTTTAATACTTTTCTCAAAAAAAATTCCTAAAAAAAGTTGACTTTCCCGGGTCCACAAGGTGAGAACCTGCCTCCAAATTTGAGTAGTCAAATTTTCGTTGACAATTTATCTTCACCAGTAAAAGTTGATTTATCTGTATGAAAACTAAGTTCCTCCAGTTAAAGATTCTTTGTTTTAGTAAAAACTCTTATGCTTGGTTTGGAATCGGTTTTTTAATCTAAAAATGTTACTGTTCCACTTCAAAGATTATCTTCTTATTGGGAAATTCATCTTCTTGGTTGAAAACTAAACTATTCGGTTGGAAATCCGTTTTTTCTTCTTATCCTGAATTGTTTCTTTCAATTTCAAGTTTAACTGTTCCAATTTTTGTAAAGAAAATTATTTTGTTGTTGTTGATAATTTGAGTATTTTTTTCAAGAACGATTTATTTTGCAATGTTTGATTTGATCTATTAAAGGATCCCAAACGAGCAGGTCAAGTGGCTGGATACGAATCATGAGGTCCCTTTTAGCCATAAAACTTTTTATGAATATTTATATATCCCCAGAAGTTCAAAAGCTTCTGGAACATGGAATGTTCCTTTGCATGGGGTTAAAACACCTATAAGACTCCGTACTCTAAGTGGCGTATCTTCAATTTTGTAATAAAATCATACTTAAAAAAAATATTTTGCAATAATACGGCTGAATAGATCAATAAATAAGTTATAAAAAGTAGATAACATATTTTCTTGAGAAATTTCTAAGATGAGTCTCAAGGCTAAACCAAAGTGGCTGAGGCTCATCCTAAGGGTGAAAATAGGACAAGAGAAAATGTTATTCAGACAATTGGAGTTTAGAGAAAAACAAAAGAAAAAAATACAAAGTTTGATCTCTATCGTGATGAGAAACTCTGTTATCTTTTGTCAACTTGCAGTGCAAAAACAAATAATTTCAAGACCTCGCTATGTGAAATAATTGATATTCTAAAATAACAACACTGTTTGAAGGACATAATTATTTTTTAGTTCTAGCAAATAAGTTTCGTTGCATTGAACGGAAGAATTTTCTGGGATCGAAATTAAAATTGTATACCATATTACAGAAGGGAATCTGTATAACGCTTATCTGAGAAAGCATTAATTGATGTTCTATGTTCTCCAAAATATAATCGGATTTCACTTTGTAAGATATAACTAAGATTCCTGAATAAAGGAATATCTGATTAGTATTCTACATATCCTAATAGGATGGAATTGTTTGCAGGTTAAAAAAAGGAGGAATCCCATATTGTACGACTAATAACTGAAATGAAAAGTGATGGAGAAAATACTATGACAGTTTTTGGACCTCTGTGTATGTCAAATAAGATAACAGAAAGGAAGTATCTAGAATGCGAGATATTATCTAAAGACTTTCGTAATAATACCCGAAGACGCTCTTCTGGTTTTATGTTTAAATTGAAAAACTAAAAAGTTACATTTGCCTGATCGTGAAAAATCGTATAGATGGAAATATACCAGCCAGGGAAGAAGTAACAAATAATATGCAGAAAGAATCCTTTTAGCAGGAGATAAAACAACTCGTATTTGAGATGTTGAAAACTATCTGAAAGGAATAATGATGAAATGTAATATTGGGATGGAGAAAGAACAGGTGACTGGTTCTTGTGTAGGTTCCTTGACCACAGAAGAAATATGTGCTTTTCAATACCTGACACGCCTTGAACTATCATGGAATTTGTCTGATATATGGTCTAACCTTTGGCACCGGAAACACTGTTGAGACACATCTCATTTTTCATAGGGTAATGTGTCAATATAGAAGAAAGCTTGAATTTTGAGTTCTGAGAGCTGCACGATTTCATGATCGTTAGGAATTGTAATCATGACCATAATAAGTGGGTTTCTTATAGGAGCGTCTCGCATTTCAGTGCATAAGGTGGCCTTAGAATCATTTCCCTCAGAACTATGGTATCTGAATCAAGAGGATGAGATTGGAGATATTCCTTATGACAAGTTCAATAGAGAAAGTTAGACCATGAATCTCACAGCAATAATATCTGAACCCATGATCATTCAAAGCTGTGAGAACTGTATAATTATTCTTGTTCTGGGTGATATAGTAGCGTAGATCCCGAGTTCAAGGACGAAATTTTGAGTGTTATTTGCAAATTTCGTAGTGACCCGAAAATGATTTGATTCGTCGTCAGTCGCATCGATTGCTCTAATTTTTGTTTTTCCTCCAGGTTTGACAGTCGTCATAGAAATAGGAGTTTTAGTTTGCACATTATCAAAATCTGTAAGAATCTTTCGGATATTAGTATACTTTATACTGGCCCAATTGACCACTTATTGCTCCTTTCGAATAAGATGACTGATTCGTGATCGCTGCCATAAAAAGGCGGAAGCTTTAAAAGGCAGCTTAGTGAGCTTACAATTCTTGCTCTAGCTAGAAAATGGGAATGAAGTTGCTTTCATTACCTTGGTCCATAATAATGATAAGCAATCTACTTTTGCTTTTGCTGCTACGTTCTGATGGGCCTAAATTTTTTCCATGTGCCATATTTTTCTCAGAGAAAAATTGCGGTAACTTTACTACTGAGATCACTTTGATGTTGACGCTTCGGCCTGAACCCTCAGATTTTAGCGTCGTTTGGTAACCAAACTCTGGAATTTACTGCATGTGGATGCTAGTGATAGACCGGTGTCTGATTGTAACGACGTGGATCCATCAAAAACCTGTCCAAGGCCAAGGACATGAGCTCTTGAGTTCGAAACCCTGGCCAGGGTACCGACAGCTGCGCTTCCTCGAAGTGCAAGATGGGAAACGCTGGGCACCATTCCCTAATGGCTAAGCGAGATGAGGTCGCGTGCTCCAAGCGTAAGCTTGTACACGTTGTTGGATGGCTGACTAGTGCAAAACTAGGAGAAGCTAATAAAAGCCGTTAGGTCATACTTGGATCCAACTGCATAGAAGAGGATCCTCCGCCAGAGCATGGTGGAGTTTATAGCACAACTGGTTAAGCAGTTCGGTCATGCTTCGGTATGGCCAAGTCTGTGTATGATGCAGGTACCTTCATTCTTTTGTAATGACGAAAAATGAGACATGTCTTACTATGATGATGCAGAAATTCACGGAGCGAGGCACAGGCTGTTGGAGGCTGCGCTCTCCAGAGACTGTAGGTGAATCCACTGTTCGCCTTGATGGGGCAAGAAGATTGGGACGGATCCACACGAGGACCCCGCTGCTAAGCTTGCAGGCTCATCTTTTTGCGCTTGTAAGTGAGCCAACTGTCCTCTTCAAAAGGAGCACTTTGGGCATTCTCGTTCAACCAGGCTTCGCATCGAGGCATCCTGAAAATGCTTCTTTGTGAAGTCTTCGATCAATCATTCCTTTACCGTTCCCTTGATGCAGTGGGACTAACTATGACGGTGGATATGTAAAGCTTTTCCCCATAATGGGCACGGATTGAACATCGAGGAGTATAGGCTCACATGCCCCAGGTATCCCCTTTGTGTTGGAATTTTCCTCCCATGCGGCAGGCAGCTTCCAACTGTAACAATGTCGATGACTGTCCATTTAGTACGGCACTGTGAGCGTTCATTGAAGCTCGGAGTTGCGGATTTACAGCGTGAACTATGAATGGCATTTCTAATAATATCTTCTAATAAGTGAAGCAAAAGAAGAAGATCATGTGTAAATCAGATATATAGCTTCAGACAGTGAAGTCCGATACGCCTTATCCCAGTCTAATAAGAATTTTTTCAGAGGCATAAAAAACAATCGTACACATAAGACAGGGATTGTATTACGTCGTTTCTGTAGTTCGATTCCAGGTGGGAGAAGGATTGAAAAGGGATTTCTACTATTCTTGGAGAGATCTTTTTGTGGTCACATAGAGCATCTTACTTCGTAGATCTCTGGCCCTTCCTGTTTATGCCTACAGTTATAGGTGGATTCTGAACCAAAAGAATCTCAGTAGAACAACATAAAAGAATTCTCTATGCAAACCGACACAAGGATAAAGTACTAATCGCTTGGAGGCCTTATATCAAAACCCTCTGAATAATAAAAAACTTATCAGGTTCCAAAAACAATGATTGCTACATTATTTCTATGGGACAGGATACAAACATTCTTCAGTAAAAAATTGATATATCAAGGAAGATTCACCGTTTAGTACAGTTTTATTCGTTGGTTACATGTTTTTGAATGCTCCTTCATTTTAGGAACGTACATGAGTCTATTTCTCGCGAAACCAAGCACCTTTGCTCTCTCAGTAGAAATTTGATATTCGAAAACTTGCCTATCCTGGAAAGATGACTTTCCCACCTGCAAAAAAAAATATTTTTGATGAATATGAATACAACAATTTGATAAGTCTTGTTTGCAGGAGAGAACGTGTTATGACTGTGGCGTTTGGATTTGGTCCTTAAGGTGCTTATTTTCTCTACGCACAGGTGTTCCATTATCTCCTATTTATTTTTCTATGTATTGCTTGAAAAACAAAAAAAAATCAAATGACCATTTAAAATTTCTATATTTTTTTGGAGCTTTTGGGTTATTTTAGTCCTTGATGTTATTTGGTGTATTTCTTGTCCCATGGAAAGGTGGAAGCTGATCAAGAAAAGGTAAAATAATCATAAGAAGAAGTCGAATATTATCTCTCATTCGAATTCTACATTGCTTAGCATAGGATAAGACAAGATGAAAGAGAAGAGAAGAAAATGGAGCGAGAGAGTATATGACTGTATGAGTGAATCTATATATGTTGCTTAACGGTTTTGATGTCTATACGTAATTATTGAACGTTTTCTAATAATATCAAGAAAGAAATAAGAATAATAAATATCTTACGGAATGGCTTGCAGAAGTGTTCAAGTTGTGATTGAATACAACCTACTTTGCAGCAAGTAGTAGCAAGATCGGGATCTTTCTTAAGATCATGATCTTGCCTCATACCGCAAGCACTACTAACAGCGGATTCCAGAGAAATACCGCAGCGTTTTATAGGTACTTCATAAGATGGTAGAGTTTTGTTGTAACGAAATTCTACGAGTTGAGCGATAACAAAGGTCATAAGGATACACGTCCAAATATGGCTTAGTCTTGTTGGAATAACAGATTTCATCTTGGATTGACGTTGTTCTTCAAAATCTCGGGATTGATGTAAACTAGATACGGAGCGATATTTCCAGTGGCTCCGCTTCACCTTTTATAGTATTGCCATGCTGTACTGGCATGTGTGTTGTGAGGTAGGGACAGGATGGCTGATAATACACAAGTACCATGTCACGATTGATGATTTCATAAACGTAAGTTCTCACAAAGGACCTTATTATCAAGATGAGAATGTATGACAAGATAAAACATGAAACACTTTCTGAGATTGAAAATTCTATTATTGTTTAGTGAATAGTCATCTGCTTTTGAAGTTTGAGTGCTCATGTGAATAACACAAGCACATGGAAGAGAAGGTTGTTTCCACAAAACAAGACAATGTTCTTCAGACGCGATCACGAAATCCTTCAAAAAATGATAAAATTTGGGACACTTATTTAAATGCTCAAACAAATGGTCGATTAAATTTTTTATGAGTCGCTCAATCCAAATTTGAGGTGAGAAATTTCACTCCCAACCTCAAAAAGGAATGAAAGGAACCGGGAACTGTTCCTGATATGTTTGTATTTAGCGTTAGGCACATGCAACTTGCTACTCAGTTTTTGAGCACAACCATGAGTCTGCAAAACTTTTCAAGCTGTCCTGTGAGATATCGAGAAGATGACCACTGCCCTGAAAAGATGTGTATGGAATCATGCGTTTTCAGATTGCTATGGTTATGACGCTAGCTAAGACAGCGTGTCTCTCAGGTTGGCGTGAGGGGTAAGGAGCGTAGCGGTCTGTTTTTAGTTTGTGTTGCGACGAATGTTTGAAAACGATTCTCTTTCATAGTCAAACTGTTCTTCTGCGCACAGTGGAAGTGCGTGAACTTGCCTTTTCTGATTAGAAGATCGTTTAAACAGAATCAGGTGACGATATTACTAGGAGAATATAAGAAGGGTCTTGAATAAAAGAGCTGAAAACAAGGGTAGGAAACAAGCAGTGGTATATTCGAACAGAAGCCGATAGAAGAAAATGTGAAAGAATAGGCAGAAAGCGTTTAGAAGAGGAGAAACTGAAAACGAAGAGGACAAAATTGTCAATTTGACGGGAATAGGAAAGATGAAAGTTCCTCGGGAATCGAGGGATAGGAGGAGGAGCAAATGTAGATCATAAGCAATTGGAGTAGAGAAAAAGTAAGGCCACGTAACATGTTGATGGTGGGGAAGAGAACTTGATTAAGAGTTGATTAAGATGGGGAAGAGAACTTAAAATGCGGAACATATGGAGGGGTAGTAGAGATATGGAAGCATGTATGGGATGGTCTTATAGAAGAATAGGAGGAGAATGATAAGCACATTTCATAAGAAGATCGACCGGAGGAAAATAAAATGTAAAAGATCTTAGCTGTATATGTGTGAATACTTACTTTATAGGATAGTCAATATGAATGTCAGGAAATGCTGCTTTGCTCTATTTTGGAGATTATATTGCACGGCTTTTCGCTGATTATTCAGAAACAAGACTATATTTTTCTGGAAGAGTTTGCCGCGCTGAATTCGAATCTGGCTGAAGGATAACTCAAACCCTGGTTTTTCTCAAGGTATCCTTATCTCAAAGTGCAGAAAAAGCCTGCTCCCTATGAAGCGTGACTGCTGTAGTCGCCATATGAGATACGCCATTTTCAATTTCTAGATCCTTACGCCGGATTTGGGTTCGCCGATCCTAAAAACTCCTAAGAAGTAATGTCGAAGCTCTTTTTGGAACTTGTAGGGTCTTGCTATGAATTGTGTCAGCTGTAGCCGCCATAAGAGATCTTCCATCTTGAATTTGGGAACTGTGACCATAGATTCGAGATCAGTGACTCTGAAACTAAAAATCCTCAAGTTCTACGACGATACTTGATAGGAAAAATCAGCACGCCGTGTAATCTAACCTCCAACACAGCAGGAAACAGCATTTTTTGCACTTTTAGGTTAGGATATCCTGAGCAGAACCAGGTTTCAAGAAATTCTGAGGCCAGATTCAGAATCAGCGCGTAAAAATCCTTCAGGCATGTTTAGTCTGGTTTCTAGTGTAAAAACCTTGTCAGCCTCTGTGATGAATCCATAGTCGATTCCTTCAGTTTTTGGACAAATATCCTGAACGTACATTTGGAAAAAAATACTCAGGCTCAAATCGTTTTTATTATTATAGATAATTGATTTCGATCTTTCTCAAAGAGAAATTCAGAATCCTTATTTGATACTTATTATCAAGGATCAACTATAATTTGTGAAGTATTTCTCACAGTATCATTCGGTATAACAATATTAATTGTATGGTTCAAAAAATTTGTTAAAAAATAGAACACATTCAGGGAATATTTTTAGAAATCAGGAGAAATTGAAAGATAGACTGTACACAAAGAACATCCTCAAAGTGTATTAGGTTATATTTCATACAATTATCAAAAAACTATTAAAAGAAAAAATGGGTCAACTCAGCCAGGTGGCCGCTGCACAGTGCCGAGCAAGGTACTAGACCTATAAGCATTAGAGCATTAGGGCATATAATATATATATAGGTAGTACAAACGAGCCACGTGATATGCGATTAGTACCACAAGTCTGCCGGCAGACGGCTCAGGATGCTCTCTCCCACTACCAAAGCAGGGGTCCAAGTGTTTGAGAAGCCGGGCAAACAGAGATCGAGGATGAAACGGGTGAGCGGCCCGACAATGCCCAACTTGTCCTCGTGAGGTTCCGACTTCACCATCCTACCTGGTGTTGACGTATTCGTTTGGATACGAGAGACTAAGGGTAAGGAAACTTTTGAGACGGGGTACATTTGTTTATTTACTAAAGTTGGGCACGCCACTTCGGCTCCACGCCTTTCATTTTTTTACAAGACTTGCTTGTGGATACGCCATTTGGGTTTTACAAAATATGTGATATTAGAGATTCCAGAACGCCACCGCACCGCGGCTTCGAACATTGAAAGAACTCTTCGCAATATATATTTCTTCCCAGCAAACTTAGGAGACTTCAGCGAAGAACATGGAGAAAGATGCCATCAAGAAATGAAAGACATGGAGAAACGAAATCAAGGTTCGTTGATCGTTTGAAGACAAACAAGTTAGATATCACAAATGAAACAAGAAATGATACAATTTCCTGTTATTTTTCTTTTATTTTTAATTGCATTCGGCACCAAAACTAAGTAAGGCACCCTAAGAACTCAATTATTCCGAAAAATGTGTGATCCAACTCGCTGTCCGGAGAACCCGATAGTGATTTAGTAGGAATGCTTTTTAGAGGTCGGGGGGTAGATAGGTAGTGTAAGGTCAGATGAGGGATGTGTTGGGCTGACCCGCTTGTTGCGTAGGATTCGATTAGGGAGAAAGACTCATTTCATTCAGAAAAAGCGGTAAATACTCGCTGTTAGCAGGGTAAGGTGACTCAACCTGCTTGTGGTTCGGTAAGGGTGGCTAATACAGGATAGGCAAGTTAGAGGTAGGGAGGTTACTCCTTTTGAGGTGAGGGGTTTCACTTTTTCTAGGGAAATATGAGCGACTAAACTTACAATGTCCGGGGCTGTGTGATGTGCTCCCTCTTGATTTGGTAGGGGTGGTTTTTTGGGGTTAAGGAGGCAAGTAGATAAGTGTTTGATTGCTTAGGGAGTCGGTAGGTTAGCCCAGGTGAATCGTGAGATTAATTCCTAGAAAAATAAGACTTATTGTAAGAGGAATGAGCGAGTAGACTCGCTATATCCAAGGTCAGATAGGTTAGCCTGTTTCTGGTTTGGTAGGGGTAGTTTCTAGGGGTGAGGTGAATCCGGGATAGGTGAGTAAGCCCCCTCCTGGTATGGAAGTCAATAATTTCAAGAAAAATAAGCGATTAAACTTGCTGTTCCCAGGGTCAGGAGGGTAAGCCTACTTACAGTTTTGGAAAAACTCCAAAAACATATTTTTCCATGAATCTGTGTAATTTTTGAGTTGTAAAATTTGTATCATGAACAGCTGTAGCTCTTCTGCTTGATCGCATCTAGACGGAGAGGAGTAATCCGTAACCGTTACTGCCGACCCAGTAACTGCTACGCGCGATTCCCGAGTATGAGATAAACAGTAACTGTTACTGCGCTCACATGAACCTTTGCTGTCTGCAGAGTATCTGTTTGGCGCGAGACAGTAAAACACAATGCAATCATAGTTATTTCCAGGGCAGTGATGGTTACGGTCTCAACAGTAATACTTCCTGTTTAGTCCGTAACCATCACTGAACGCGCAGTTTTTTGCTTTATCTACGTTACGTATCCATTCAGTATTATTTTTAAAATTTATTTAACGATACCTATATCTAAATATTGTATAAGAATAATCAAAAACTCATCTCACTGGAACAGTTCGTTCATTAAACGCTGCACGTGTAAATAAATCAAAATAAGTTGAATAAAAATAATAATTACTGGAAAAAAATGAAAAACCTGCTCAAGATCAGGTGTAGGAAGTGAAATTCGTCTGGAAAATTTGAATATGAGAATAAACGATACTCTTTATTACTTTTTCGGGAATAACTTACTTTAAAATAAGTATCAGTATTGCTCATTCATATATTGATCATATTGACAAAATAATTTACGAACCTAAATAAAATAGTGTACGAAACGTACCTCGAAAGTCTTCAGGTTCAAACTTGAAATCCGGAAGGATGATCAGCTGGCCTTCTCCTCCAATTTATGTAGTTGCTCGACAAATGTATTCAATTTAATGGGTAATGTGCAAGGTCGAAGTTCAAACGGAAAACCATTAGATTTTAGTGGAACTAAAATTCTGTCAGCGATAAGGCATTAAATTTCGTTGCACTACTCATCAAGTTCCATTGCACTACTACTTCTGCGATCGCCGGAGCTATTGAGGTATTCGCAGTAGCTATGACTGCCAGCCGAGTAACAGGTACTGCAAAACGTTTTCAGGTAGCGTGCAATAACTGTTGCGGTGTGGCCCATGGACCTGTTCCCTGGAAATAGCTAGATATGCTCCCGTGGGGTCTGAAGTTCAGAGAGTTAGAGTATAACAGGCATTAAAATAAAGAATAAAAAAAAAGTTGTAAAATTGACCCTGAAAATCGTCAGTACCAATCTATGCTCCCTTGGAGCCTGAACCATAAAATTGGGCATGTGAATTTCTTCAGGAGACTCCCTGTTTATTTATAAAACTTCAGTTAGCACTCTTTGTCTTACAACAGTCTACATTGATTTTGGTCTTCTTCCGCTGGCGAAACGAAGCCTCTTCCAATTATATTCAAGACAAGCCAGATTGAGACGAAGTCCAAATATTTTTCTCGGATTGACAAAAATGGTAACGACGATAACTGTCCCGGAAGGCGAAGTGCAGAATGATTAATTCCAAGGTTTTTGAGGTAATAATGCCAGCAAAATCGCACTGCTTTGCAGGTGGGAGTAAGCATTTTGGAATGGATGTTCCCGGGTTTCTGAATCATTTTTTGAGGTTAGGAATTGGGGGGTTCACAGTGGTATAATATTTTGGAATTGAAAAGGTTTTAAATTGGACAATTTAGAATGTTTTTAAATCGGAAACTTCTGAAATTAAATAAGTTTAATTTATGAGAATCATGAGATTTTTTATAATTTGAATTAGAAAATGGTTGAATAATATTAATCTAAGGATTGAACTAAAACAAGGACACTAGAAATTTGAAACGATGTGGAGTAGAATTATTCTTGATTCAAAAATGTTCGCAAATGAATAATCTCATATCGATTAGAAAGATAAAACGATGCAAATAAGAAGAATTTCAAATTTTATCATGTCTGAATAAAAACTTCAGAAATTCATTTGTGAGGAAAATTATTCATTAGAAGATAAACATGTTCGAAATTAAAAAACTTCAAATAAGGAGCTCTTCAGATTATGTTCTTGTTGAAAATCTATCAAAATTGATTTAAAATTCAACTATATTTTTCATACAGTCATTGTTTGGTTTGCAAATGTGAATAATTCCTTATATCAACATTTTTTTGCATCGGAAACTGTTCTGTTAATCTATTTCAAGAAAATGTAACAGTTTGCGAGCAAACATCAAATATCTGTAGAGACCTCGAGCTTCATTGCCGTGAGTTGTTATCTACTTTCAGGGTTTAGCGCGAGAGCGAACAAAGTCAAGATCTCGCTATGTGTGATAACTGGTTATCTGAAGAAAAAATCCATTTAGGAATTTTGAAAATATAATAGAATGATGGAGAACAAATACATCTATTCTGATTATTTGGAATAATACCGGATTTGAAAAAGAACAAATCTTTCAGCACTCTGGTAAATACATACGAGAAAATATAGTGGAGGAGAGTAAATGAAAAGAACACCAAGTCGATATAGTTGAGAGATACAAAACGCAAGGATGATAAATAGAAAATAGAGATGGAAAGGCGAAATTATTTTAGGAAAAAGGGAATATCTGATTAAGAAAAAAAAGAAGGAAATGGGTTGGAAGAACAAACAGGAGAAATAGCAGAAAAAAGGCGGAGATAGGAGAGAAGAGGTGCAAGGAAGTTGGGATATGTGGGAAATGAGATATATAGTTAAAAGTCGAAGAATTGGGGTATGATTAGCAGGAATGGAAGAAGGGGTTAATTTCAACCTAGGCAGTTACTGCATTGCATAGGAGAGGAGTCTCATAGGGAGAAGTTGAGAACAAGGGTGAGAAAAAGGGCGCAAAAATTCCAAGAGAATGTGAGCAAAGGAAAGGAAGTTATCGAAGCAGTTCCAACCAGCGGTGACAGTAAAAGGAAAGAGGACTGCAGACTTAACTCAACTGGAATGAAGAAGGAGGGAGTTCTTTAGAGATCATGAGAAAGGAGGAGGAGGGGAAAGAAATATATCATGAGCAATTGAAAATGAAATGAATTTAGGGAAGACGTAGATGGTCGAGGATAGGAGAACGAGGGTTCAAACAATGATATCAGGTTATATAAAAAGAATGATCAATGAATAATGTCGACACCGTTTCTCAATTTAAAAAGTCAAGTCTCTTGTTCACAAATAATGTTTCACTCAAAACGCTTAATTTTAAGAGAGGCAATATTAGTAGACTATGTGTAGCCATGAATAATATTGATTGGCCATTTTTAGAAAATGTAGCATCATTAAACCAGGCCTGTAAACATTTCTACGATACACTCGATATTCTATTCAAAAGTTACGTGCCTAAATTTAATAATAGAAGGATTAATCTTACTCATCCACCATGGTTTGCAAAAGATATTATCGATAACATGCGTTTGAAAGCTAGGTTTAGATCTAAATTTAATATAAACAAGGATCCATATTATCAACTATTTTGTAAAAAACTGAAGAAGGAAATAGATATTGATTTGAGCTCTTCTTTCAAGCAGTACAATAATAACATAGAAAATGGGATTGTCCTCAATCCCACTTCTTTTTGGTCATATTCGAATAAACAGAAGGGCATTACGCGGATTCCAGGGATCATGACGTATAACAGCGTTGAACTCATTAATCCCATTGACATAGTAGATTCTTTTGCAAATTTTTTCATGAAAGCTTATAGTTCATCTGATCTCCCAGAACCTGATTGAAATGACAAATATTCCGTCAATATTGAAAGGCTATTATTGCCTGACCATGCTACTAGTACTTATATTACATCAAAGCAGATTCGTAACACTATTAAAAAGATTGCAAACAAAGAAACAGCTGGCTCTGATTTATTCCCATCATCTTTGATTAAAAAGTGCTCTGAATTTCTGCTACCACCGCTAAAAATTTCATTCAATTTTTCCATTTAAATTGGATATGTCCCTTCTGTTTGAAAGACCACTCGTATCTGCCCTGTTTGGAAGAAGGGTGACAAATCTCTCATCAACAACTATAGACCTATATCGATATCTTGTGGATTCGCTAAAATATTCGGATTATGTATTTATAGTCTTATATCACAGGTGGTTTTTTGAATGATCTCGTTTAATCAACATGGATTTATTCCTAGGCGGTCCACAGCTACCAACTTGCTCAGCTTTACACAAGATATTCGACAATTAATAACAGTACATAATCAGGTTGATGTCATTTACACTGATCTTTCAAAAACATTTGATGAAGTAGGACGTGCTAAATTAAGTAAGCTACGGACACTTGATCTGCCAGAAAATATAATTCGGTTACAATACTCATATTTATTTTCAAGGTACACGTTTGTTCAGCATTGTGGATACTCTTCTATAGAATTTATCCCCACTTCTGGAGTTCCGCAAGGATCCAATCTTGGACCACTCCTGTTCATCATCTACATGAGCGATCTATCAGATTATCTCAATGGCTATAATTATTTCTATGCAGATGATCTCAAGTTATCTTATCCAATCTCTGATATTACTTCTTGTATCTATCTTCAACATGATATTAATAAATTTTTGTTTGGTGCATAGCCAATAAACTTGAAATTAATATTCAGAAGTGTCGGGTTATGACCATTGCTCGTTCTCGCAAAAGAGATAAGCTAATTAATTATCAATACAAAATACAAGGGGTTGTTCTTGGAAGAGTGTCTGCGAAGCTTGACCTTGGAGTCACTATTACGCAAGATCTCTCCTTCGATGTACATATGGAAAATATTGTTTCTCGTGCCAACGAATCATTAGGTTTCTTATTTAGAATCTGTAAGAGATTCAGGAACATCTCAACAATGATCATGTCATTTCAAACTTTGCTACGATCTGAGCTGGAATATTGTTCGGTTGTTTGGACTTCTAATCTTCATAAGCATAGAAACGTCATAGAAGCGTGTCATAAAAGA
>WSXT02145126.1:0-10392 GCA_011762715.2 Neuroterus valhalla
CTTTCTTTTTGGAATGACTGAATTCAGGAAATCACCTGATACCGTCGGATCTGGGAAATCATTCTGCACAATATTGAGTTAAAAATTTCGGGTACCTATAAAGTCATGACACCCCTGCTATGCCACATGCTACCAAACGCCGCGAAGGTTCAGGCTACCCGTTACTGACTGCCCCAGGTCGACTGTCCTATGCTTTTGGTGTTATTGGGGGAAACTTTTTTCACCGTTTTTTTCTTATGTAACGCTCAAAAACTCCACCTTTTTGGGCGTGCTTATCATATTTCTGCCTCTCTCGCACACTCAGCTCAGAGTTGCCTCGGGTGTACCAAACCCTCTTAAGATAGCACAAGCAAGTGCGTTCAGAGTTTAGATAGTACGTATATCATAACATATACTTACTGTTATCCGCATTGACGGGATATAGCATTGAAGTTGATTTATTTCGATCGATTTATTTTCATGATTTAATGAGTGACTTTGTCAGAGAAAAATCAAGAAAAAAATATTTTTAATTGTATAATTATTTGTTTTTTTCTTTCAAATATATAAGTGCCTAAGAAAAAATATTTGCGACAATAAATTATCAAAATAATTGTAACATAGTTTTTATTTATATTCAAAAAATGATCACATTTTACTGACCGTAAGTGAGCCCTATATTCATTTGGTCCTGGGCCCCGTGAGGCTTTAATCCGCCCCTGATTGAAGCCAAACAGCACATTTCCTGTGTAGCACCCTAATAAAGTTAGGGCGATGTAACGAACAGCCCACTTAAAGCGATTGGCAATTTCTGCATGGGACATTGCACGTCGGAAAAATCGAAACCTTCGGACTTTTTCTACAAAAGATTCAATAAAAATCTGAAAAGCAGATGGACGCAAGATTTTTTCCTTAATTTCATAACTGACAGGATATTCTACAAGATCTGATGGGTCCGGGAGGGCGGCAGAGCCCGGCAACTCAACTTTTCTCTAAATGTTTCCTTCATTTGATTCGATTTTATCTGTTTCTTCACACAAATCGTTGATTTCTTTCAAATAGTAATACTGTGACTATTATACTAGTGATTTTTATTCAAATAGTACTTATCGCTAGCGGATGAATCCATTTTTTAAAATTAAAAAATCTTGATTCTATTAGTTTGTGTAAATTCCGGAGTACAGAACCAGTTTTCGCACTACGAAACCGTTAGGTGTTCACGGAACGAAGGCCACATTCAAATTGTTATAAAATGACAGGTAATAGGGATAGGGACCTCTAGGTTGCAGATTTTGAAACCTTGATCCTTCCTCTACAAGAAGGGGGTCAACTCCTTGGATCACTTCCTGCATAAAAGACTTGAAGAAGGAAGGTAGTCAAATGGTTTGGATCGTATCTCAGCAATCGTTCTGAAAAAGTGATGATTATCAATGATGAGCAGTCTGCCTGTGGTGATGTCAAGGGTGGTGTCTCTCAAGAGTCCACTCTTGTACCCCACTCTATTCAATATTTACACCTCTGATCTTGGTAACAACCTTCGAGATTGCAAGTACCACAAATATGCTGACAATTTTAAGATTTACCTCTCTGGCCTTATCGTAACCTTAAAAAACTTGCTTCAAAAGGTACAGGAGGATATCGGATAAGTGTTGCAGTGGGCTTTGACTAGTGGTCTCACCCTTAACCCTGCTAAAATAATAGCTATTCTTACAGGACCTACTTCCCCTCCATCCCCGTGCGCTGTTGCTGGTCTCCCATCGGACGCCTCCCAAGGTTGCGGATAGGGGAATGCCTCCCAGATATGGGTGATACCGGGGAAATCAAATACCCGGGGCGGACAAAAACCAGGTAGGAGAAGAAACTCCAATTAAAAAATCAAGGATTACATAGTAGGTTTCCTAAGAAAAATTCAACTCAAGGGAGGAAAAATCTTCCCACCGGTTCCGATTGGCTGCAAGCCCCGGTGACCGGTGCTAGTCCCAAGGATTTTTGGGGGGACCAAAGAAACATCATGGAGGCCAATTTGCTGGAGGGGAGCCTTAGCGAGCAAATGTTCGGCGGAGAAGTCGAAGCCAGGGAGACTGAAGACGAATGGTGGGATAAGTTTTACTCAGAAAAATCCAAAACCAGGTATTTACACACGATGTGGAGAGACTTCGAGAAATTAAAATGAAGAAACTAGACAAGATTTTGGAGATCTTGGACAACATGTTGCGCTTCTGCAGTTCTCATGAAAACAGATACATGCCAATAAGAGCAAG
This sequence comes from Neuroterus valhalla, assembly GCA_011762715.2. Taxonomy (NCBI): domain Eukaryota; kingdom Metazoa; phylum Arthropoda; class Insecta; order Hymenoptera; family Cynipidae; genus Neuroterus; species Neuroterus valhalla. The sequence continues at coordinate 2,241 of WSXT02145126.1, forward strand.
GGTTACGTAAAGTCAGAAGCAGTCTTCCCATCATGATGGTTCACCGGAAAACGAAGATAGAATATGGAACGTATCGCAATCATTTTATTCGTTAAAGAATTGTACACGACAAGGGAAAGGAGAAAGTGGCTGCAGTATTATGAGCGTCCGCAAGCCATACACCTCAGGTTCCTGAACAGGGGACTCAGACGGATGAAGACGCCGGGAAAACTCTAGCCTCAACCCAAGGAAAGAAGCAGAGAGAAACCACCGGATGTCTCCCAGATTCACGCGTGAGGAGACCAGCACCTGAAAGGGCAAGGACTCGAGGGCAGGTACCTGTACCTGTTGCCTCAAGTTCCATGATGGAGAAACCACTAGTTGCGGTGAAAAAGCAGACAAAGAAGAAGAAGAAGGAGGGCCAGAGACGAGCTTATCCCGAGGCGGTCTTAATAAAGCCATCCGAGACTTCGAGCTATGCCGAGGTCCTACGGAACATCAAGGGGACGGTAGTACTGAACACCTCTGGTGTAAAAATCAATAGTGTTTGGAAACCCAGGGATGCCGAGATCCTCATAGAGGTAGGGGACAAGGCAGAGGGTAGAGCAAAACTGTCCGCTGCCATCTAGGAAGCGGTTGGTGAAGAGGGGAGATTCCACGAGCGGGTCCCTCGTGTCGAGGTCGAGGTGCTTGACCTCGACGAACTCACGGAAAATTGTGAAATCGTAGGAGCGCTGGAAGAACACTTACCGAAAAAGGCCTTTAGGGTAACCTGTAAAGGTTTAGTTTAGTTGAATGAAGGCTTGGCCACAAGGCTTATACACACAGGACACCTGAAAGTCGGCTGGTTGTCCTGTCGTGTCAGGAAAAAGGTGTATGTGACCCGGTGCTACCGCTGTCATGGTTACGGCCATACCGTCATACCGCGAGGTGACACCATAAGTGAAGCCTCGAGGTACTCTAGAGTAGGCCTCTGCCAAAGGTTTGAAGGCCGAAGATCCCGTTGCGCGACTCAGTCGCGCTACTGAGGACGATGTGTACATTTCGGTATGGTCGAAAACAGGGGAGGGAATAAGCCCAAGTTAGCGAGAAATACCGGAATACCGAAGCACGGCCCTATCCCCATTTTCCTGAAGTAATGCGAAAGTGTTTTCAGGGAAATATGTTGGCAGGAGAGTTGAAGTTTAGGTCAGTAGGAATCTGATACTACCCAACCTAAGAATCGCCTACTCATTTTAGACAATTGCTAGGTTGGGTGTTTAATGGAAGGTTTCCCCACACTATAGAAAAAAACTTCCTCTCCATCACTTTAAACAATCGCAACCCTACCTCCTCCCCTTATTTTTGGACGGCGAATCTACTTCATGGAATCAGTGGAAGATCTCGGTTATATCCTGAATCGCACTCTTCCTTGAAATTAAAGAGTTTCGTGTATATCTAGGAAAACCTTCAGAGTCCTCTAACAGCTAAATTGGAATAAAGAATGACTTCCTACTTCAGCACGTATTCTCTCAGTTGAAGGCCTTATTTATAGCCTGTTCAGCATGGAAGATCCGTACCACCTTCTCAAGCTCTTCTTTTTCATCGATAGATAAAATAGATAGGTATAGAGCAAAATCATCATTAGAGAACCTTCTCCTCCTTCTCAGAATTCTTACGAAATATTTGAATAGCCTTAAATTGATGACATCTTGAGCTGCAAAGATCTTGAGCCTAAGCCGAGAATGAATTTCCGCCTATACCAAGGGTAAGATAAAAATATCGTGGCGTCCTAACTGAGAAGTCAGCGCACGAAAGTCTTTCTTGCGGAATTGTGCAAAATGAAGTTAGAAGATGGACAAAACCAAAACGTACCCGTTCGCTCGATCAAGGCATGAAAGTGCTATCTCAGGCAAGAGAAGCATGACTTGGATGGTTAAGTGTCATTTAGCCGACCGTGTGCATTGGCATCCTATCATTAGGATGCCTCGATGTAATAATTCATTTAATTCCTTTCGCCATGTAATTGAAAATTTTCAAAAATTCGAAGGAACCATTCAGGAAAGTGTAATGTCGATTAGGAAGATCACTTAGAGGAAATTGCAGTTCAAAATCAAGGGACACGTGAGGTTATACCTCACCATTGTGTAATAGATGATCTACAGGCAAATGGCCTGATTCAACCAGAAGCAGAAGCAGAGATTCAATAACTCAGAAAACAATCAAAATGGTTGTACCATATGTAATGAGATATTGTGCACCTTCATTATTTGGAAGAGGATAGTGGGCGAAGTGCGAAGTTTGTTGCCTCTACTCACTTAGTCACCTGCCTCTAGGCACCGAAATGGAGAAACATAATCTAGCAGGATAAAAACACTTAATACCTGTTGGAAAATTTTTTGTCAGCAAATCCAATTGCTACCATCAAGATCGAGTTAGAATAACAACCTTTAATTGATCATGTTCCTGTGATAAGTGTGAATAATGAAGTTGTGATTGGATCTAAGGAAAAAGTGATAAGGATATAAGAGAACAAGTGCTGGGTCTACTGGAACCACTCACAGATATAAACGTTCCCGCTTATGCGAGCAGCAATATTTCAGCAAAACTGCTGCACCTTGGGAGTAATTTTGGTCAAGCCTAACAAGAGTTCAGAAGTGCAGAACCAACAGATCTGAAGCCTTTGTCATGGTTAACGGGCGCATCTTCGAGTTGCGGATGGAGGATGCCTCCACTGCGGGTTCCTGCAAGATACGGACACACAACTAAATTAATAGTCGCGGACATGGTCAAGGGATGATACCGTAGGAAAAACTCCTAAACCACGGCGTGAACAACCGTTCCGAAGGCTGGGCGGCACCAGCGATATGAATTGAACGGTGTTTTCTATGATATCAGGTCGCCTACTAGAGTATTCAGACTTCATCCCGCATGCAGGGCTCTGCGAGTATGAACCCTTAATTTACTAGCTACCTATGGAAATAAATATGAAGTTTGATTCTCCCGGGAAGAAGGCAAGTGAGAAGATGTTTGGTAGCGGAATCGACATGTTTGAGGAGTTCGACATAAGTCACAGGTCAGAAATATGCTTCGACAGAAGTGCAGATAACGCTTGGACGTCTGAAGGTGTTCGTTTAGGGCAGTCAGTCTTGGGTGGGACGATTCGCCAATCATCTGGGTTCCATTTTTGGAAAGAAGATTTATGAGCTGAAGAGAAATGCCAAGAGGATGGGAGAAGCACGGGAGACTTCTGCTTCCATGAAGAAAAGAGAACAAGTGAGCCTACGCGTGTACTCCAGAGGCCGACGCATCAGGAACTGCATCAAAGAAACCGGAGAGTCGGATGCAGGTGCCTATGCTGTCAGCAATAAGTTCACTGGATAAGAAGAAGCTGGCCAACAGTTTAAGGAGGAGACAAAGTTCCCTTGAAGAGGGAGCTATGTCGGAATCCTTTTTCGAGTTGCAAGTAAGTCAGAAGTCAGGGCGGAGCTGATGTTTGCCATCAAATAGGTCATAGGAACGTGAGGGAATTCGTGCGAGCTAAATCAAAAGCTGGCTGCAAGGTTTGGTATACAGACGGGCGAAGCCTTCCGATGCGGTTGCACCTAATAAGCAGGCTATGAACCCATTGTGCAACACGCTTAACTGTTCGCTCCTTGTGATCGACCAAAGTCATTCGACGAAGCCTAGGATATTTGCCACTGCTCGTGTTTTTCTCCATAGGATCACCATGGATGTACCCGTCACGCATTCATTCACTATTACTGCACCACTCTTCGCCAGCTGGTCAGTTTTTTGGTTGCCACATTGTGATCTGCCTACCAGATGCTTCTCCTTCCATGAGTTCCTCAGCGCAGCAAAGGACAGCTTGGACCTTTGCCTGAAAGACTGTCGCATGTGCTCCAAGCGGATCTTATATCCTGCTCCTAATTTCATAATCGTATATTTATGCCCTGCTCTCCTCTGTTTTTTAGCTGTCTGTTATCATTGTAGTATATCCTGCATCGTCTTAAGCGTTATCCGTAACCACCAGATGATGGCCGCGTACAATAGTCTCAGATTCAGGACAGCAAAGTAGAGCCAAGCTCTGTTTCGCACTTCAAGGCCTCCCGGGGAATGACTTATGGAGGAATATTGCTGGAGGCACCCTCTATATCCAAGAAGGCTTCCTCAGAATACCTCTCTTGCTGCTGCTGCTGCTCCAATTTCACCACAAGAGTATGATGCACAGTTTACACAGAGCAGAACGCCTGAGAGGCGTGCTAACCTCCATGCAGTGGAGGAGCCAAGAGCATTTTGTCCCTAATACGTCTCGAGAACAGCATATTCATGACCACACAGTCTATCACTGATGTCCCCACCTTGCTAACATACGTGTACTCTCCATGTTCGTCCACTGCTATCATACAATTCGCGGCCGCCCACCCTCTATCCATCATACAGTCTCTTGAAATATCCCCTTCCTTATACGTTACCGTGTCCTTTGACCTCCCTTCGAAACTTTCACTATCCTTCTGTCCTCCCCATTCTCGCATTGGAACCCCCCTTCCCCTCCAGTACAGCCATTTCCTGCTCTCTCTTGCCTATAGCTTTTTCCACCCTACCTTCAACCCTCTCCATCCGATCCCTATTGTAAACCATCATAAACTTGCACGTCATCCCTCTTATCTTTATAGTCTTCATTTGTACCCCCTTCCCCTCACCACAATCGGTCATTTCTTCTTCAAAACTCTCCCTGGCCCCCTCTAATCCCCCACTAGCCCTTGCTTTCTTCTCTGACCTGACCGCCTCTTTGAGTCTCCACCTGAACCCTTTTGGTAGCCTTTGTTCTATCCTGCCCCACTCCTTGCTCTCTGCCCACATTCCTACCACTCCAGCAACATCAAATCCCTGAACAAACCTTCGAAAGTCCTCATCTTTCTTTTATATCCCTACTGCATACAAAAAGAGCTGATTTATTACTCCACCGCCCAGCTGTTCCCGTACCTTCCGATTTCCTACAAAATAAGTCTCTCTGCACTTCTCTCAACTCCTCTTTCTCTTCATCCCAAACTAGCATTTTCTCCTCTATTTTTGATATCTGATACCCTACCTTCGCCGCTCTCCCTTCACTCCTCCTTTTATTCCGCATCACCTCCAAATTATCTTGCCAGTTCTCCAATTCTACTATCGCTACTACATTCCCTTTTCTTACTTCCCCTGCAATCCCCAATGCCTTGTAGTCGTGCCTCTACTCCCTTCCGTTCTTCTCTGCTTCTCAACTTTAGCCCTCTTATCACGATATTATTTCTTTAACCCTCCTTCTTCCTTCTCTCCATTATTAACTCCATCATCCTCATTCTTCCTCTCGTCACCACCTTGTCATTCTCGTTACCACGCCCTCCAACTTTCTGTTCAATCAAGCTCTCTTCCTTGTCCCAGATACATTTATGCTCTCCTTCCACCCTGCAACCTTCTCTCATATCTAACCTGCACTCTACCTCTACGAACCTTTTGTCTGTCCTTTCCATCTATACCCTAATATCCTCTTCCATCTCCAGCTGTTCTCCCATTTTCGTTCCCCGCTCCCACTCACGCCTTTCCCCTTTCCTCCGCGCACCGATAGACTCCGAACTAAGTGGGAAGTAGCCTGCTTCCTTCCCGTCTGTCTCACTCCCAGCGCTCTCTTTGTTACCCTCAGCCTAGGTCTCTGCCTACTCTTTTACCGATAACTAAGTCCACTACCACTGCAGGTACTTCCTACTACATCCGACAAATGTCTCTGTACTCCGTTTCCGCTTTACTGCAATATCCCTTTATTTTCACATTTGCCCAATCCCCTTTATTACTCCACCCCAGTAAGCCCTTGCATACGCCACTCTTTCTCCCTAACACTTGTATGAACTTCCTTGCTCTCCCCAACAACTCAATCCCTCACATAACAATTTTTTCCCCTTCTCGTCTACCTAACCTAACTTTTCCTATTTCACCTGATTTCATTCCCCCTACATATTAAAAACTACTTTTTCTACCCCAAATTCACCTTTTGCACCCTTACTTACCACCTGTGCTCCCAGCCCTCTATTCACACCTTCAGCACAAATTCTGTAAAAGTTTATCACCACCTGTCAACTAGCACACTAGAGGAGGTAGAGGCTAGTTTCGGTGGAGAAGATGGTGGCAGGGTGGAGGGAGAGCAAAAAGGTATCTGAAACAAGGTTTAGAACATAATGGAAGAAAAAGTGGGAGAATGCAGGAACAAGGAGGAAGAGGCAGTGGCGAGGAAAGGGATAAGAGCAATGGAGTTAAGAGTGGAGAGAAGAAGAAAAGAGGATATAGAGAATAAAATCGTGATGAGGGGCTGCGGAATAAAATCAGAATTAAGGATAAGAAGGTCTACATCGATGACGATCTGACGTGGAAAGAGAGGGACATTCAAAGGATGCTGAATGGCAGAGCTAGAAAGGAGAGGAGTAAAGGGAGAGCAGTGAAAGTAAGATACAAAAAAAAGTAGAGGAGACAATGCTGGTTTGGTATGAGAAGAAGAGGAGTTGAGAGAAGTGCAGAGGGACTTATTTCATGGGAAATAAGGGGTAGGGGAACAACAGGGCGGTGGGCTGATAAAGGTGCTCTTGCGGAATGTAGCAGGGATAAAAAACAAGGAGCGAGACTTTTGGAGGCTTGTACAGGGATTTGATGTGATCGGACTGGTAGAAACGTGTGTAGTAAGCAAGGAGTGAAGTAAACTAGAACCGGGGCTACCAAGGGGGTTCAGATGGAGGTCCCAAGAGGCGGTAAGATTGGAGAAAAAAAGGGAGGGCTAGTGGCGGATCAGGGAGGGTTTTGAAGAAGGAATTCAAGGTGGGGGTGAGAAGAAAGGGATGCAGATAAGGTCCCTAAAGGAAGGAGGGATGACGTGCAAGTTTGTGACCGTGTACAATAATAATGGTATGGAAAGGGTCAAAGAGAGGGTGGAGAATCTTATCGGCAAAAGAGGGGGGGTATGATGGTATAGAGGAGGAGGGGGTTCCAATCCGAGAATGGGGAAGATCTAAGATAAAAATATAACACTTTGGTAAGAATGTAAGTTTTTTTTTCTTTTCAATATCATCTCTCATCTTAGAATTTCCTTTTCATGTGTGAAATATATTATATTCCATGAAATCAGACTAAATAGTTCAATCCTTCACCGGAGAAAAATTTTTCTGAACCAAACAGTTACATTTCAATGAAGCGACGTTTCAACAATATACACGATTTTCAAACTAAGTACTCAAATTTTGAACTAAGGAAGATTTCCATACAAGAATAATATAGTGTGATTTTCAGTTGAAGAGTAAATTTTAAACTAAGAATTACCTAATATCTACAACAGTTTCAATTTTGGAATTGTTTTCACAAGATAATTTTTTTTTCATTAATTACAAAAATTTTTAAATAAAATACAGGATTTCATCGAAAAATAGAAAAGGTACATTTTCGAATAAATAAAATTAATCCATAACGAATAAAAAAGATTTTTAAACGATGAATGTTATAATTGATATTCTAATCCTGAAATATATTAGCTTTTCCTTCAAAAATAGTTCAATTTGAACAAAAAAAAAACCAGATTGCTGTACTTCAAGCCCAGAAGACAATTTCCTCGGAAAACAGCTGAATTTTGACTTGCAAATATTAATTTTTTAACAAAGAAAATATGTTTCTTTATTTAGGACTATATTTAACAATTAAAAAAAATTATATAGAAAAACGAGATTGTGTAAACTTCCAAGCCTATTTGAAGAATTAGAACGCAATTTTGTTAGACCTTAAAATTGGCTCTACCTTACTTCGTTTAACTTTGACATTGGTTTTTTTTGTCAATATTTTGGACTCGAACACTGAGATAAAAAAAAAGAAAAACAAGCTCAAAAGAAGGTATTCAATACAAAATTGTCTCCGATTCAAAGATTAGCCAAATTATGCAATCAAAACAAAATGCTGGTTAGACTTTTGTTGTATTTTATATTTTTATATAATAAATAAACATTTCATCAGTCGTTCACACTGAAAATGTGATTTTGAAAAATTTCGAAGGCTTCAAAAGATTTTCAGTGATCACAAATATTTTTGGGGTATTTCAAACGATTTCTAAGAATTGAGGGTCCGGATGCAATAAGGGGACCAGCGCTCGAAAACGCTAAAAAGTATTGTCCAAACGTGTTGTGATATT
>WSXT02145137.1:0-10392 GCA_011762715.2 Neuroterus valhalla
AACTTATTATTATTATTATTATTATTATTATTATTATTATTATTATTATTATTATTATTATTATTATTATTATACCAGGGGTGTCCACCGCAAGGTTGGCGCGCTTCTCCTTCCTTCCCCTTCTCTGAGCGCTTCATCGAGAATTCTCTCCTCGTTCCACCACAGGCTCCGCTGACTACGTCTGACCACGCCTACTTGCACGCACTGTTCACACGGGCCGGCCGCTGAGGACCCCTTTCCACATCGAAGGTGGTAAGAGATGGGATTGACGAGTGACAGTTATTTACACCGTTGCTCGCGCGTTGGACACCTCTGTATTATACCATTAAGCCAAATCCCTTTCGTAAATACAAGATACTCATATTGGTATAATCATATAGCTATGTCGACTAAAGATTCTTCTATATTGAAATTTAACACTTTTACAAAAAAAAAATTGGAACACATTCCTCGTGAAATGTTGGAAAGATAAACGAATATTAAGGAGTGAAATAAACACAAGTGGGTTCTTGATAATATGTGGTAATAAATAGATCTTAGAAAAAAGATCATAGAGGTAAAATAATTTGTGAGACTTGCATTTTTGCAGTTGACCTTCGACACTCCAAATTATTCGCATACTTTGTTAGAAAGAATACAGCTTTTATCTTTTTTCTCTTGTTACTATTGACACATACATATCGAGTCAGGCATATAAGTTATGAAAGCGGGGCAGATGAGAGACACAAAATGTCTGTGTCAATAGTAACTGGGGGAAAAAGATAAAAGTTGTATTCTTTCTACCAAAGTATGCCGAATAATTTCGAGTGTCGAAGATGAACTGTATTTTATTTAATCCAGTTCATGAAGAAAAACAGTTCAAATATTATATATTTCATGTTGTTTTCCTTTTCATGGAGTACATTAGTAGTAGTACACTAATAATTTCGGAAGATTGATAACGTAATTTAAATCAAATACCAAGTGACTCATTTTCTTGAGTAATTCGATGATTTGTAAAACAGATCAATTGTGTGATAAGTCCAAATTTGAAAGAGAACAGTCACATAATATTTATATTGAAGAGGTTTATTTATTTTTTAATCAAAATGCTCGTTGAATAACAAAGGAAGGAGGCTTTCAACCCGCAATAAATTAACTTCGAATTCTGCAAATTCTCATAGAATCTATTTGCTTTTGTGTTTTTGTCTCATAAATTCTTGTACATAATACTGAATAATTAAGTTATTTTACTTAAGGCAACTTTATTCATTTATTTGTTTAGGCCCAACACTTTGATTATCCTAATACTCTGATGTCACTCGATTAGTTAACTAGTTTTTATGCTTAGCGCCGGGGAAATGTATAAGGAATCACAGCTGATGAAAAAGTTACCTTCTAAATACCAAAACACGTATTTTCTTTCTTGATTCATCAAAAAACTTTGTTAAGTTGTGGCGAGCTGCACGGGTGCGAAAAGGGTGGGATGGGACTTGCCATCTGTCGCGTAGCAGAAACATTCTGCCAACTATCAATTCCAGTCTGAAAGATTCAATTAAACATCATCGGAATCATTAACACAAATAATGAATGCACGGATATATATAATTTGAACCCTTGCAATGAACTCGTCAATTTTTCGATCGTGAAAAAGGCTGCGATGAATTTATATTTAAGCAAATAAAAAACGTGTTTCGGTTATTCTGAAGATTTTTGTGTTAACCTTGGTGGTTGTTGGCGCTCGTTTCTCTCACCTTCGGCCAATTACCACTAGCCAGGATTCTTCCTTGATGTTTCAACTGCCTATTGCAAGAATTATGCTACAAAAATATCAACTTGGTGTTAATCGCGTGACAGTGAATCCGAATTTTTTTTTTAATCAAAGACGTGTATAATGTAGTATGATTGAATCATGTTGAGTCATTTCTGGGGCTACGATTCTTAGACCAAATATAACATCTGATCATTAGGGTATTATTAAATTATAAGGTGGTGGATACAAAACCTTCTCATTTTCGAATTTAATAGTAAAAGAATTTCAATTTAGAGTCAAGTTCAAATCGCACCTTTGGAATAATCGATTGAGAATGAGATAAAGGGTAGAGAAAATAATTTTTTCTTATTATGCATGCCTTATAATGGAAAAAGTTTCTATTTTCCTTAAAAAAATTAAAATCCGGTATATAATCGCTACCGATTTCAAAAACCTCTTGTGTAGAACTTGCCCTTATAGTTCCTAACAAATATTTGGACTCATCAGGACCTACTTATTTTCACCGTGGACAGGAAAGCGTTAGAGCCTTAAAGATGAAATGATCCAAAACAATTTTTTTCGATGTATGGTCGAAATTGAAGAATAAGCACACGAAATAATTTAAGGTATATAATGCTAAATTTTAGTCCGACGTTTTTCGACCTCAATCCAGCACTACTCTAGCCCTTAGGTAGACTTTTGTTTTATCCATAAATTGTGATTTTAATTTTAGAGAATATTTATGAATGGAAAGTGTCAGTGTTATGCTCGTGTTTATTGATTGAAATATAAAAAGTAATTTGAAGAAATTCAATTATGAATAAAGGATTTACTTTATGTATATTGATTCTTGAATAATGTATTAAAACTTGTAACTAGTTATAGTATCGACAGGGGCAGATCTATTTTTATTTGCTGCGAATTTTGAAAAAAAGCCTGAAAGTACTCGAGCATAAAGTTGTTCATGTTAAAATTTTCAAACACAATATTTCAAGTAACTCTTGTTAATTATATAATTCTAGACCAAGCTTCATTCCAAGTCAGTATCTCTTACGAAACTAAATATTATTAGCAATCATTTTATTTTTCTAGATTTTCTAAGCCCCTTGAAAAATTGCCCATTTGTAAAGTATGCTACATAGTTTGTAAACATATCCTTATCTGGTAGTGCTAGTGTTAATATTGAATTCCTGAGTTCTAATTAATCTCGCTTTGCGTTCAAGATTTTAAGCTTTTTTTGACATGAAATCAAGTTTTGCATGTTCTGATTTTACCTAATCACAATATAACACAGTATTACACAATAATATACAGTCGTGTGTAAATCACATGTGTCTTATCTTTGTATTATTGTATTGCTCACAGACTCGATGGATACAACTGTCACCTGCTTGTTTTTGCCTTTCTCAGAATGTTCTCGAGAAAAGTCGCGTGAAATTGGACCTTGAAGAACGTTTATTGAGTTTAATATCTTCATACACGATGATAATAATATTTATAAATATTTAAAAAATTCTTTCAAAACGAATCCTATAATTTACAATAGGAAGATTTCCTATAGTATTTATGTTTCCGACAAAATATTCGCTATTTATGAGTATATGTCTTTACTTGTGTCTCAACAAGCATGATATTGCCTATAATCATCTTTCATTGACATTAAAGCATCTCTCGCATTGCATTTATGTGTCAATCAAGTCATTAAAATATTCGATTAATCATTCGAGATTGTTGATTGCAAAGAACTTCTCGTTTTCACTTGAATTGTATTCAATCCGAGAAAATTCTTCAACTCGCCTAAAATAGATAAAATTGCCATTAGAATCATTTCAGGTCAGTGTAGTGATAGCGTTATCGGACAGAACTTTTTTTTTTGCACTGAAAGTAAACAGTTAAATGTTTTTACTGCATGATGTTACTTCTTTTATAAATGTCCATAAAGCACTCCCACGTTTAGGTATATGAAAATAGGTCAGTGGTCCAGATACACTGAAATTCAGAGGGTGCAGAATGAGGAAAAAGAAAAGTTGAGGTGAGGTTCACCCAAAATTGGCGAACCCAGCACTAATATTTTTGGTGACCTTAGACTCTGATTATAAAACACAATTTAGATGCATGATTAAGTTTCACAAGTGATAGAATAGACTGTGCCCTCCTGTGTATTTAAGACAACAAATTATGACTGTTTACAAGTTACGCGTACTCCGTAAGCGATTATGGCCTTATGGTAAACAAAAAATGACATTTTTAATCATTTATAATAATTATATATATATATATATCAATCTCGTTCATTAAATACGAATTCTACTCGTTTTTGAATTGGAGATGCAATGAAATTTAAGTTTGTTAATTTTCATAAACTATTACCTCATTCTGGGTGAAAAATGGACAAAAAGTAACAAATTTCAGAAAAAGCAGAAAAAAACAACTTCAACCATTCATTTGGTGTGCAAGTTCTACACCCAATAATTTTTAAAATGTAAAAACCAAAACTAAATCTATTTTTCGATCATTTGTTCTTTCTGGTTGAGAATTTATTTTTCTTTCAAATAAAAATTCATTGATTTTATTTCGAATTCATCGTTTCGGTAGAAAGTTCATCTTATTAGCTAAAAATTGATCCTTTTGGGGTTAGAATTCAACTATTCGGTTGAAAATAATCTGGTTTGGTTAAGGGTCTCACTATTTTTTCAAGAATTTGTTTTTCTTTTTTGGTTGAAACTTTACTGCTTTTTCTTAAATTAGAGTCTCGTTTGGCTGAAATATAAACCGTTAAATTTTACGGTTGTAAACGAATTTCTTTTCTGTTCAAAATTTAAAATTCATCCATTTGTTTGAAGATTGATCTTTCTTGTATGAAGAGTCAAGTCTCCCTTTTTAGAAAAAAATTGATAGAGATTTAAGAATCTGTTTTTATTAAATCTTACTTGTTGAAAATTGCCTTCTTTCATTTAAAAATGATTTCTCAAGTTGAAAAATCAAGTATTTCGTCTTTAGTTGAAAAATTATGTTCTTAAAATGAAAAAAGACCCATTTGGTCGAAAATGTATTTTGTTGGAAAGTCGACTTTTGTTGAGAAAATCAGCTTGCTTGAGACTTCATCTTTCTATGTTGGAAATTCAGCTTTTTGGTTAAAAATTCATTCCTTTTGTTGCAAACACATATTATTTTGTTGAAAAACCAACTGCAAAATGCAACTTTTTCTAATGAATACGTCCTTCCGTCCTTTTGATGAAGGACGGATAATTCTACTTGATTGAAAAATCCACTATATTGGATTAAAAATTAATTTTTTTTTTAAATCAGTTATTTTGTTGGAAATTTATCTTTCTTCGATTGGAATGAGCTTCTATGTTGAAAAACAACTATTTGAAAACTAAACTATCTGGTAGAAAATGCATTCCTCTATGTTTGTAATTCGACAATCAGGTTGAAAATTCAACTATGTTGTTGAAAGTTCAATTATTTTGTTAAAAATGCAACTGTTTTGTTAAAAATTCCTCCTCTTGTTCTGAAAATGTTCTCTTTCTTGGTTGAGAAATAACTTTCTTGTTAATAATTAAGCTTATCAGTTTTGAAATTCAACTATCTTCTAAAAAAATGACACTATTGGCTTAAAACTTCAACTATTACAATCACCTCCGTACGCTACCATCTAATTTACATATGAATAAACTTTTTCCGTTAATCTTTCTACATTCTTCTTTATTCTAAAGCCATTCTAAAATTTTTGTCCATGTATGAATTGAACATCCATGAGAACATGACGCGTCCTTGCATAAAGTCTTGCTAAATATGAAACCAATCACTAAGTTGTTCATTTCCTCTTACACATTCGATTTACTATAATTGTTCACATCTTATAATTGAGATGCATTAATTTCTGTAGTATTTTTAAAATCCGTGTTCTAATATTTGGTATCAAAAGTGTCAAATTTCAATATGGAAGAATCTCAAATCGCCCTAAAATTTTATTTTTTTTTTTATTTTTTTTTTATTTTTTTATTATTAACCAATAATAATTCGTTTATAATAATAAAGTTAAACAAATTAAGCTTACCCCGAAAGGGAGTTGGCTTCATGGTATAATAATAATAAAATAATGAACATTGAGTTTATCTTGATTTAATTTGTAGGAACTATTACATTTCCATCGATTTCCAATGATTTATTCCTTCCGCATTACTTATCAGTTAACTATATTCTCAAAATGAGAATCAAGAATCCTCAAAGAGCACTATTTCGAATAAATACCAGCTTCCGTCCCAAGCCTCCGATCAACCTTGAATAACATTAAATTAATCGATTCACGTTCAGAGATTTATCGATCTTTACAATGCTCTTACGTGACGTGAATCGAATCACTTGATCAAAGCACGTGTCTTAAGACAGGAGAAAAGTAACGGGGATCAATTTTTTGGTCACATTTTTTATTTCGCTTTTAGAGAATAGATCAACTCTGTATGACGAATTATTATGAATAATGTAATACTGTGTATTGTAGGCGAGCCTCTCTTGGAGGCTCACACAAGCTGACGCATTGTATCGTAGATGTAGAACTACGTCCTTGGGCTTCGTTCAGAACAAGCCTCTCTGTGATATTTTGAAATTATAATGAAGTTTTCCTGCGTGATACATTCTCTCTTTTTATTCTCCTTGTCGTAATCAGCATAATTGTGCGTAATCATAATAATTAGTGTACGTTCCAGTAGCAAAAGTTGACCCCTCATTAGTGTCTAGAAAATTGGTGAACTCTAGAATTTTAGTAATATGTTTGGGTTTTGTGATTAAGTAGTCTTTTAAATGGCTTATTCCTCATATATATTTACATATGTTCTAGGAACTTGTTGTACCATTTTTTTTATAGAAAACTGAAAACAGGTTAAGAGATCTTAAGTATTTCCAAAATGATTGCTTATTGACTTTTTCAGAATAAATGAATAATAAAACACTACTACAAAAATATGAAACGTGTTAACCGCTAGACATTAGATGCCTTTATTTACAGTAAAATGCAACAGATGAAATATCTCCAAACGTGAAAGTGCACTCAGTTAATTTATTTTAATGCGATGACGTCAAAATCATTAAACACGTTAAATTACCAAAGGTTGTCCAAGGTCCTTCAAATGAACAACGTCATTCTCTCTTGCGTGTCTAAAAACTCTTCCACATTTGTTGATCTCTAACATGTGGTAAAAAATTGATTAGTCTCCAATATATATTTGAATACATATCTGCATCAAGTTCTGTAAAGTTCAGTAAAGTTGAATAAATCTGCAATATTTAAAGCGATAGCATTCGCAATATATTATTATTTTAGTGCAGTAAATATTATTATAGAGAGATGAAAATCGTCACGTGCGTTGTGCTTGCTTTTTTTCTTCTGTGATAATTTGTTTCGTGCGACGATGTAAAGTCTGATAAACTATTTATACTAACCGTTACTCAGAGACCGTTATAGTTCACATAAGTTGAAATTTAAATATAAAATACTTCCCGAATATTTGATAGCATTTTTGATGATTTAACAAAAAACAGTAAGCCCTAACAAAACATGCGTAAGTTCGAGTTCATGGGACCTCTCAAAAGCCGGAAAAGGGGATTATTCATTCATTTTTCAAAGCAAAATTCAGAACTGCCCGACCTGATTGTAAGCAAAGCCAACAAAAGGTTTTTGCTTTTCAGACTTGTTGCATTTATACGGAAACTAATACTAATAATCGTTAATTTTAGAAATTTTGGCACAGCTTTAATACGTATGCTTAAGAAAACAATATGAACTAAGAAACTGTACAAAAAAGCGTAAAAAAGATTAGTTTCTGTGAAATATCGTTATATTTTATTATTTTTATATCAATTCAGATGAGATTTTATTAATAATTGGGTAACTTGAATGGAAGAAAAATGTGAGAACTTCCCATTTTGACTTTTAGAACTGCTTATTTCAATTAAGAACTGCTTGACTTGGGTAGAACTGCCCTTTAGAATATGGCCTGATCTGAATTAAATTTGCAGATGTTCTTGAGGTGACCAGTTTTGATTCTAAATAATTTTTTGTGTCACGCATTGTTTAGCCATTATATGAAGTTTTTGATTTTGCCAGAAAGCGTGTACACGATTTAAACAAAAACTATATTTTTTATGAAGAAATGGTCCACCCTATGTCTTTTGATCTTTTCGATACAAAACTTCGTTCTTCTGGAGATTTTTTGTGTATATCGCATAGTTTTTTTTCGTTAAATAGTATTATTGATTCTTCAAAGAGCATTATTGAAATAAAAACAAAAACTCAACATCTTATCAAGAATCGATTTTGAGCAAAGTTGATGCATCTTCAAAATGAACCATTTTCCACCCACATTGTTCAGCATCTTGCATACTTGGTTAGGAAATTGTTTTCGTTATTTTGAAAATATGTTTCCCAACTAAACAAAGACCATGCGTGTTACTAAAATTTGTAGGCATTTTTCAAATAACTTATTCTTGCTGTCAAGATTTTTCTGCATTTCGCATAGTTTTGCTTGAAAATTAATTTTTCAGTTCTGATAATATTTTTCGGGATCGAAGCTGACACTATGCGTCCTTTTAGAAAATGTTCTGGAACAAATTCTTAGATCCTTTTGAAAGGAATAATTTGATGACCCTTTCGAAAGTTATCTTACCTATTGCAGACAGTCTACTTCTAACACTAGTACTACAGAAATATGGATGGACAGACAGACATCTCCGTAAAAATAATTTTTATCGCTCAAACCGTGGAGATTTGATGAAAACTGGCGATGTCAGGATCCATATAAAATCAATACCTTCTTGCTGGAATGAGAATTTAATAATGAATCCAATATGCTTAATTGCAAATTCTGAATGCAAGTTGGATTTTGAAATCGCATGAGTTTAAGGTCTGTTATAAGTTAAAGCTCTCTAAAAATATACCCTTCTAAAATTCACCTTTCCAAAACAACCACTAGGTAGACAGAAAACGGTAAATGAATAATAATAATTTAGTTTTGAAGATAATACTCATCTTTTGTCTTATTGGCAATAATAAAGGTAAATTAATCGGCAATTTGTGAAGATTCTTGTTGTCATTAGTAATCGTTTATTCTCTCGTTTATTATTTTGTATTTTATTGGTCGGAAAAAGCATTGGTTAAATCATCATATATCGTGCTTCACAACCGACAAATGTGAATACAGATGTTGTACGCGTCCGGAGTTATGCAGAAAGCGTTACGCATTTATATATCCTGTTCTATTGTTTCCTCAAACAAATTTCGCATTATACGCTTATCGCAAAAATCATTTTTAATTGCTGGTGTGCCCTCAAGTGACTCTTTTTCCACAGTTAACCTTCTTTCTAAGTTTGTCCGTTGCTAGAGCTAGAGTTCTATAAAGAGAAATAGTATTTACAAAAATAAGAATATTTGCAATCTATTTTCATCTGAGAATGTTGCGGAATTCAGTTTCCTAATTTAAAAATACTAGGCGTTCAATTTGAACTAGAAATATTTAGATTTAGTAGGATGCAACATGTATTTTGATCAAAAATGCAAAAATTTGAATAAAATTATTTGGATTTTCAGAAATAGTCAGGGTTGAAACTTTGATATAATAATTCTCATGTGTTCAGAAGAATCTTTTTGAATTTATTATTGCATAATTAGGTCTCGAAGATTACAATACGTCAGTGACAGACAGTTGCTATATAGGGACAGTAGAAATTGCTTAGAGATTATCCGCTGGCATCCAGACATGAGCATGATTGATAATTAATTGCTCAAGTCGGATAAAGTACTAAATAAGCGCATTTACTTCTCAATGCATTGATTCTATTTGTTTCCTTCTGCCATGCCGCGTCTAATAAACTATTACTCAAAGTATCAATGTGGAAATTATGCTTGGAATTGAAGTGTTTCGTTCCTAGTCAAATTTCACGTGAGAATTCATCTGAGATTTCGTTGATATAAATTCGTTCAATTATTAATGTGTCAAATATATCATGTTATATTGAACTAGATTAGAGATAAAATCTACATTGATATTTTATGAGAACGCATAATTTTTAATCGTTCTAACGAATGAAATTTTGTGGTTATTTGCGGAAGCGTCAGTTCTCTGAAGGGATCTATTATTATTATTATTATTATTATTTACTGCCTATAAAGATCTTGACATCACGCCATGTCACAAAGTCGAGAACAAAGTACCTAACGGGGTTCACTTTGACCCACTTTGGCCAGTGTGGCTTTCCTATTCTTTGCCTTTCTTCTCAGCTTGAATAAGAGTACAGACGTTACCGATTAGTTTTATAGATTGAACTATACTCTCAGAGATTAAATTTGAATAAATAGAATCAGTTAATCTGAAATTTAAAAACTCAAAGTTTCGAAAATTTCTATATTTTCATTATAAATTCATTATTATTATTATTATTATTATGATTATTAATAATAATATTATTATTATTATTTCGTCGAAAATTAATCTCGAGTCTTTTTGCCCGGTGTTTTATCATCGGCCACGGACTTAGTCAAGTGCCTGATGAAGTCAAGATGTTAACAATCAAAAAATTTAAAAGCAAAGATCGAAATTTGTTGCGCAGATATTTTCGCAGACACAATATCAAGTAATTGGTGTAATATGAAGTTCGTCTCA
>WSXT02145148.1:0-10391 GCA_011762715.2 Neuroterus valhalla
TCCGAGCGTGACGAAACACCATAAGGGCCTGATAAGTTTTACTTATCCAGGCCTTAATTGTAATAAGGCAACCTTTTTAGGACCTGACCCTGCCCTGATTTGAATTTCCGCACGGGATGAATCTAATGAAGATGAATTTCAAAATTCCGACAATGAAGAAGGCGATGATGGAGTAGTTCAAAAAATAATTTCCATTTTTAATAAATAGTAGTTCAATTTTATACATGTTTCAAGAACGTCTCCTTAATTGAAACTGATGTAAGAAAAATTGCGATGTAACTTTTTTCTTCATTTATCATACAATTAATATCAGTAATGTTCCATAGACCTTTTTTTAATAACTAGGGCAATGTTCCACCGAATACAATTGAGTATCATTTTAATCCAATGTTGACTTTGTATGATTTTGGTGTCCAACCAATGTTATTTCAGCTGTATCGTAGTAAATACAAAACTTGCATTTAAAAGATAATTATATAATTTCAAATTTTGTAATTTTTACATGTTTGAAGATCATAAGTTAAAATGTTCTGAATCTATATCCATCAAATTGAAGAAATTTCAATCAAAAATCGTCAAAATTACAGAATTTATTATCCTGAAACTTAAAACATGTATGATTTTTACATTCTCATCATAATGAGAAGGTATTGGTTTTATGTGAAAATTGACTTTCGCGGAATTTATGAAATCTCCACGTTTTGAGACTTCCTGATCCCGAAAAAGCAGTTTTTACGTTGGTGTCTGTCTGTCTGTTGTCATCGTCGTCGTTGTCCTTGTCGCCGTCGTCGTTTTCGTCGTCATCTGTATACTCGATAAAACTTTCGAAAAAATGATCATATTGGTTTTTCCTTCGGCACACTTTTTTAGAACCGGAAAAGAAAGGTCGAGTTCGTCAACCAGCTATTTTGGATGAAAAATGAAAATTTGAAAATTTTTTCGGACTTTTTTTCCAAGACTCGAAAATTGTAAGTAAGGTTTCTTGTAGAGGGTAAAAAATGAAAAAATGTATCCCTATGCCTTTTTTTGAAAAAAACGAAATTGTCAGAGTTATGGTAGTTCCAAAATCCGACAATATAAAAGAAAATGAAAATTTTTAGCCAAATAACGCAAGATTGAAAAGAAAGTCAGGAAGAAAAAATGTTTTTTCTTGGGAGCCCTATAAGATGGTGAATAAAAATTTTGGATTTTCTTAAAAAATAAAAAATTTCCATTTTGATCGCATAAAAAATAATTTAATGCTTTGGCACCTATTTTGAGGGACCAAAAGGACAAGTGGAGTTCGTTAACCAGCTATTTTGGATGAAAGATCAAAGAGGAGGAGCATTTTGAAAATTTGCTTGGACTTTTTTTCCAAAACTCAGAAACCGTAATTACGGTTTCTTTTAGTAGGTTAAAAATGAAACAATTTATCCTCCTGATTTTTTTTTATAAAATCAAAATTGTCAGAGTTAGGTATTTTCCAAATTCAAAAATATGAAAGAAAATGAGAATTTTCAGCTAAATAACGCCAGATTGGAAAGAAAGTCAAGGATAAAAAATGTTTCATTTTGGGAGCCCTAAGAGATGGTGAATACAATCTTTTGAATTTTCTCAAAAAATCGAAAATTCACATTTTTATCGCACAAAAAATTATGAAAAATAATCTGTGAACTCGATAACTTTCGAAAGAATCATCATATTCGATCGTGCTTTGGCACCCATTTTGAGGGACCAAAAAGACAAGTAAAGTTTGCTAACCAGCAATTTTGGATGCAAAATCAAAGAGGGAGAGCATTTTGGAAACTTTTTTGGACTTTTTTTCCAAGACTCAGAAACCGTAAGTACAGGTTCTTGTAGTAGGTTAGAAATGAAACAATTTATTCTTATGATTTTTTTTGGATAAAATCAAAATTGTCAGAGTTGTGGCATTTTCGAAATTCAAAAATATAAACGAAAATGACAACTTTTAGCCAAACAACGCAAGATGTAAAAAAAAGTTTGAAGAAAAAAATATTTCTTTTTGGGAGCCCTCCAGAATGATCTTTACCACTTTTCGAGTTTTCTCGAAGAATCAAAAATTCAAATTTCGGTCGCACAAAGAATAATGAAAATTGAAAAAAAATTTTTTTTTTGGTCAAACTATGTAAAGTACGGGAAAATATAAATGAACTAAACTTGTGCACCAAAAAAAGGTCTACAAATTTGGTAAGAATCAAGACATGACCATTGACCAATGTCATGGCATTTTGATTTTTTGAAAGGAAATCATAAGGATAAATTGTATCATGTTTAACCTGCTACAAGAAACCGTACTACCGGTTTCTGAGTTTCGGACAAAAAAGTCCAAAAAAATTTTCAAAATGCTCCCCCTCTTTGATTTTTCATCCAAATAGCTGGTTAACGAACTCGACTTGTCTTTTTGGTCCGTCAAAATATAGGTGCCAAAGCACGATCGAATATGATCATTCTTTCGAAAGTTATCGAGTTCACAGATTATTTTTTATTGGAAAAAATGTTTTATTAGAAAAATATTTATTAGAAAAAATGTTTCTTCATGGGAGCCCTACAAGATCGTGTTTACAACTTTCTGAATTGCCTCAAAAAATCGAAGATTCCAAATTTGATCGCACAAAAAATGATGAAAAATAAGCTGTGAACTCAATAACTTTCGAAAGAATGATCTGATTCTATCGTGCTTCGGCACCCATTTTCAGGGACCAAAAAGACAAGTCGAGTTCGTTAATCAGCTATTTTGGATCAAAAATAAAAGAGGGGGAGCATTTTAGACATTTTTTTTAACTTTATTTCCAAAGATTCAAAAATTGTAAGTACGGTTTCTTGTAGTAGGTAAAAAGTAAAACAATTTTTCCTCATGATGTTTTCGATAAAAACAGAATTGTCAGAGTTGTGGCATTTTCGAAATTCAAAAATATAAACAAAAACGAGAATTTTTAGCTAAACAAAAGAAGATATGAAGAAAGGGTATAAAAGAAACAATGTTTATTTTTTGGAGCCCAATAAGATAGTCTTCACAACTTTTCGAATTTTCTCAAAAAATCGAAAAATCAAATTTTGGTCGCACGAAAAGTGATGAAAAATAGAAAGTTTCATTTTTGGGCCAAACTACGGGAGGTAAGGGAAAATATAAATGGGAAAAATTGTGCACCAAAAAAAGATCTACGAATTTTGTGAAATTCACTTTTTGATAGGACAAGTAGTTTTTGCTTCATACATAAAAAAAAACATTTAAAAAATGAAAAAAATGAACTTTTGGACGAATGTGACAAGCTTAGGAAAGAACAAATAGACATGAGTTCCCGAAAAGATCTATAAATTTGTTAACATTTTTCCGATTGGACGCATAGTTTCTGCTTAAATAATATAAAATAAAATAAAACATGAAAAAATTATATTCCTAGAAAAAGGACACAACATATGAAAAAAATTGGGCAACGAAACTTCTCTACCGTTTTAGGCGAATTTTGATCGAGTGCGCAGCACGAGACACGAGGTGAGAATGTATTCGTTAAAGCCGGAAAAGCTTCAACAAAAGAGAATCCGCAATCATACAATTAAAGTAGTCGTCATTTCGATATCGAGTTTAAAGAGCTCTGTATGCAAATGTAGGGAAGTACAAAGACCGAGCGCGAAGCGCGAGATCCGAAAGACACGCGCCATAGGCGCGCACAAACTTGCGAGCGAAGCGAGCTACGTGCGAAGCGTGCGATGAGGATGTGCCCGCACAGCGGGCAGATTTTTTATTTCCAATTTCTAACATTTTTTGAAAACATCGATTTTAAAAAATTGATTTGCAAGGTTCTACAATTCTAACTCAAATTTTGAAAACTATTACTTTATAAATAAATTCTTGACTTTTGAAAATACAGAATTCAAAATAATTAAAATTTCTATTTGTATTTTAAATGTATGTGATTCGCAACGTTCTTTGAACAGTTCAATTTCAAATATTTACCATTACAAATTTTTCGATTTTAACAAACGGCAATTGAAGACTCTTTCATTTCCAAGAAAGAAAATTGAAGATTTATTAATCAGTGTTAAATGTTAGAATAATGTAATTTCCCATGTGTTTTGGGAATACTTCAATTTTTAAGATTTAGTATAATTGGAAATTTTGGATGTTAATTGTCAAAATTACATAATCTTCTTTTTTCGAAACTCAAAACTAAAATAATCTTTCATTGCATACTACCCTGTATCATTTTGAATAGGTTTAGAAATTTTTTAGCTTTACAATAATTGACGATTGAATTATTTAGAATTTTTATATTTCGAAATTAGGTGATCTTGAACGGGGTTTTTCAATGTGTAGTTCAATGTTGAAGATTTAGGATTAGAAAATATTCCATTTCTAGTAAACAAAATCAAAATTTATTAATTTTCAGAGATTCGCAACTTGAAATTTGGAATAGTTGGATTCATAATTATTATTTATATTTTTGTACTGTATTTTCATATCCTATTTTAATAGCTCAATTTTGGAGATTGGGAATCAACAAATATTGAATTTCGAAGATTTAAAATTAAAATGTATTTTATTTCATAGATTTTCATTGGGGAAATATGAAATTCTCAAGTTTCAAAAGTTACGATTTATTTAGTTAGAATGTTGATAATATGAAATAGTGCCGTTTCCTATTTTTGTTTGAAGAATAATTCAATTTTTAAGATTCAAAATTCGAATTCAATCAATTTCAATTTCAATTTTAATATTGAGGACATACAATTGGAGATTCATCAAATTTCGTAATTTTTGCAATCAAAGAACATTCTATTTTTAAGTTTCAAAATAAAAAATTCCTCAATTTGAACTATATATAGTTTAGAATAATGGAGTTCAAAGTCTTCTTTTCAAATTATTTCAATGTCAAACACCCAAAATGTTAGATCATTCAGTTTTGAAGATAAGGGGATATTATAATACATGCAATTCCATACATTCTAAATTCAAAAAAGTAATAAAATGATATTCCCATGTGAATGTCGGCATAAAATCCATTCTTTAAAACACCCGCCTCTTCTATATTCAGAATGCGCATGCGTTTCTATGTTCTCACTGAGCGTGCGCATGGCGTTCTATTTTACGTCGACGACGTCGACAAAAATTTCCAATGGCCGCATTTGGCCGCCTGCCAAAAGTTTGGAGAATTTTGTCTCTCCGTGGTAAACAAGACATTTCCTCAGTATTAAATCACAGCAGGCTAAATATTCCATATCGTAAGTACGCTTAACTGATTTATCCTAAGAAATCGTCTGGATAAATATGATTTTTATCTCATTTTTTTCCAAAATACCTTCTAAAAAGTAGAATAGAAGTCCAGGGATTTCGCGCTCTTTCCGTTTTTCTAATATCCCCTCTGGATAATTCTTCCGTTCAAGTGGATTTCTGATATTCTTATTGATATTGATATTATTTCCATGATGGGAATTGAAATCCCTACTTCCTAGAAACAGAGTTTATTCATTTAGCTTCTGGCGCCTGAGTACGTTTTATAGGTTATATTTTGTTTACGTTTCATTTTATTTCTTTTTTATGAAGGTTACGAAGGTTATCAACTATTATTATAGAAAAAAGGGAGTGTAAACAATGCAGGACCTTCATGGTTTTAATTCTTATTTATTTTGAAAAGTTTACGTTCGATTATTATGAAACTCAAGCTGGATAAATCTCATAGAATCGAAAATTAGTCTTGTTATTAATTTTTGGACGCATCAAATTCAATTGAAAATAATTATATCTTTTCCAGATAATATAAAGTTAGTGTTATCAGTGAAAAGTGAATATTTAGACATATTTTTGTAGATTTTATCAAACCCAATGATTGAGAAGTACATTGAAGTGTGTGACCGGAATTTTTTGAAATTGTTATCTCAAATAATAAATATTGAATCAAAGAAACCTAATCTTAACAGAGTGGTTCATTTCTTAAGCATCTAGTCACTTTCCTACTAAAAAGAAGAACTTGAACCAAAAAAATATATTTATGTTAAATTCAGAAGAACTAAATGGATTATATTTCTATCGAGAAAACGAATTTCAAGCCCAGATAATTTTTACCGAATTGATTAAATTTTAGATGTGAGAGATCAAAATTACAAAATTTCTTTATTGTGAAACTCGAAACTTTCATAATTTCTGAACGTTAGTGTTTAGAGTTGAAATCTTTTTAGTTTTTGAAATCCACTATTTGAGGCCCTACAATTCTGAGGTTCTCATTGAAAGTTCTTCATATTTAAAAATATAGAATTTCGAATGATTGTATCTCAAAAATTTATATCTTGGAGTTGTGGATTTTCCAACGTTTTTCAACAGATTATTTTTGGATACGTACAATTACAAATTTTATATTCCTACAAAGTGATAATTGGAAACTTCCATTTCCAAGGTATGAAACTTAAGAATAATTAATTCAGTGTTTAATGTGTGCAATTAAAATATCATGATAATGTGATTTCCGAAGTATTCATGGAAACAGTTCAATTCTTAATGTTTGTAATTTGAAATTCTGTAATTTCGCTGATTTCAAACATCACAAGTCAAGGTAAAATTTTTTATCCATCAAATTGAAGAAATTTCAAGCAGCAATTGTCAAAATTACAGAATTACGAGTTCCTGACAAAATAGTTTAATCCTCAACCAAGTAGAATAATTCCAAACCGCGAGTAGTGTCCTTTTTAGTCTTAAAAATTGATTCGTAACCGAAAAAAAAAAAACTTTTAATCCGTTTAATTCAAGCAGTAGAGATTATTTTTCTAGAAAGAGTTGAATCCTCAAACAAAAAGATAAATTCAAAGAAAAATACATTAATCTTCAAACAAATTATAAAATTTCAAACAAAGGACATGATTTTTATATTGAGAAGAGTAGTGTTCTACCAGAATTAACGGATTTACAGAATATATGACTTCACAACAGAAAACTCAAATTCTCATGTTAATTAGATGAATTTTCAACCCGAAAGTTTATTTTCAACAAAATAATTAAACTTCCTATAAAATTGTCAGATTTCCAACTGAGTCCTAAATTTTTTACCTATAAAGAAGAATCTTCAACTGGAAAGAAAATTTTTAATCAAAAACAGAATACTCAGAGATCACTCAATAAAATCACTTTCCAACGGAAAAAGTCTTTTTTGTCACTTAAATTTAGCGAAAAAAGAATAATTTTTAACCTAATAGTGAAATCCTCAACAGGATAGATCATAGATCAATATTCAAGAAGAAAGATTATTTTTAACTAAAGAAGATAAGGTCCTAACGAAATAGTTAAATCCCTAACCTAAAAAATTAATGTAAAAGTACATGAATTTCTAAGGAAATAGTTACATTTTCATTTACATATCAAATATATAATTTGAAAAAAAGAAAGTAAACAAAATATATGACGGAAGAGATAAATCTTCTGCCAAAGAAATGCATTTCTCAATATAGTTCAACTTTCAATCAAGAACCTAAATTTTTGACCAAAAAATTTAAGGTTTCCACAAATTAGTTGCATTTTAAAGAAATTATTGAATTTCCATTCAACATTTTTTTGCAATTTATCATTACGAAACGTATTGAACTTCTTCTAAGTTTGTAAAGTTACTTTTACTTCCGTCCGGAGATCAGTCTTTTCAATAAAATTTCTCTCATGTTTAGATGCCGAGTGTAAAAGATGATTCGGAGCAAGAAGGAGAGGAAATGTCTCATGACAGCAATGACAGCCAAAGCTCAGCATCTTGTGACAGCAGTGCAGAACACACTGATAGCGATGATTCCTCTGAAATGGATGAAGATGAGTGCGAAAGGCGAAGAATAGATTGTATGGAAAACCTACGTGATCTTGAAACTCAATTTTCTTTACTCAAAGAACAGTAAGTTTTTTCCTTTTTCCCCCCTTAAATTCGACAACCCCTCAAGCACCTAAAATTCCCATTTTTGACAAAAATGTTATCTATGCAATTTGAATTTATTTTTTCGAATTATAAACAGAGAATCGAGACATAAAAGTAAGACGCTTCGGGACGGATTTCTGTTGATGCTACAAATTGGAAATATTTTCTAAACGATTTATTCTTAATTTTACACAGACCATAACCCTGTAGAGCAGGGAAAATGAGGAGATATTCTAGGAAAATAATTTATGAAGTCTTCAAAAGAAATTAATTTACTATGTCAAATTTAATTTTGAATGTTATGAGTTACTCGTATACCAAGTAAAAAAGGGATGACCTTCTAACAGAATTTTTAACCCAATAGAGATGGATTTTTAAATCGAAACGACGATTTTTCTGAAAAGAAATTTGATCTTTCACTCTGATGGTTCAATTTTTAGGTTTGAAAGGCAAATTCATAACAAAAAAATTCAATTTTCCATCAAAGAGGATGACTTCAAGTGAGGAATTTTTAACAAAGAAGTGCAACTTTCGTTAAAGTAGTTGAATTTTCAACCAAAAAAATTTTCGTATCCAAGGAAGCACGAAAATTGTAAACGAGTCGTTCAATTTTCAAGCCAAAAGAACATATTTTTCTCAAAAAATGGAACAATTTATTTGATCTATGATTATCATTCATTTTATTTATATATTTATTCTTTCATTTTCAAAATAATTGATAATTTCAGATCTTCTAAAAAAAAAAACAGAATTTTCAACAGAATGCATGGATTTTTAGGCAAATAGTTTAATTTTCTACTGAAATAGATCAATTCTCAACCAAAAATGGATTCATCTGATTATCAGTTCAGAAAATTATTTCTCAATCTAAAAAAAAAACGAATTTTCGACAAAATATTGAAATTTTTAACCAAAGAAATGATTCTCAAAATCATAAAGACTAATTTTCAAACCAGCAAGGTTTTCCCAGTCAAGAAGTAAATAATTCAACTACATTCTTGAGCTTTTAACCCCCAAAAAAATTGTATTTTGAATTTTAATTTCGAATGTGGAATTATCAACGGAAAATATCATTTCTAATCAAATAGTTCAATTCCTCCCAAGTTAGTTGCATTTTCAACCGCAGGAAGGAATTTTTTAGAGTGTGGTTGAACTTTCAATTAGGTAACTAAATTTTTTAAGAAAACGATTTTCTTATTTAAGAGAGAAAAAAAATCCAAACGAATTGTTCAATTTCCAAGCCAAAAAGACAAATTCTTGACAAAATATAAAAAATTTAAACAAAGAGATAAATCTCGAATGGTAATAAACAAAAATCCTGGAGCTTCTAGTAAATAGTTGATAATTCTATTGGAAGAGATCAATTCTTAACAAAAATTTAAGTATCTAATTTTTGATCCATGAAATTAGTTTTCAAACAAAAAAAAGAAAAAACCGTTTTCAAGATGAATTTCAAGTTTTCGACCAAAGAGATGGATCTTGGAAACAACTATACGAACAAAACTGTTCAACTTCAAACAAAAAAGGTGATTTCCAATCGATGGGTTTTATTATTTACCAAACCAGTTGCATTTTCAACGAAAGACTTGAATTTTCAACAAGAGTTGCATTTTCAACCAAGAAAGATTTGTCATTGATGGAATAACAAAAATTGAAACAAGCTTGTTCAATTTTCATGCCAAAAAAAACGAATTTTATACAAAATATTTGGAAATTTTAGCAGAGGTAATTGAAAAAAATAAAAATTAACAAAATCCATGGTTTTTTAAGTGAATGGTTCCATTTTCTACTTTAAGAGATCGATGGGCAATCAAAAACGGAACAATTGATTTCTTGTTCATGAAATTTATTCTTGGTTTATGAAATAGGTTTTTTATCAAAAAAGGAAACGATTTTTTAACAATATATTTGAACCAAAAAGACGAATTTCTAACAAAATAGTCCAATTTCGCACAAAATAGTTGCACTTTCAATCAAGGAACATTCAATGTGAAGTATACATTTCAACCACATTGTCAAATTTTCAACAAAAAAACTTGACTGTCCAACAAAAATTGTCTAATTATCTACTAAAAAATATAAATCCTCAATCAAAAATGGAGTAAATTGATTTTCAGTCTGAAGAAATAAATTTTCACCCCAAGAAAAACCGGAGGAACTACCAAATAATCACAGTTTTAACCAGAGATAAAGATTCAACAAATAAATGAATTTTTACCAAAGAAATTCATCACTTAACCTGGAAATATGAATTTCTAGAGAGAAATATAAGTGTCAACTCGATTATAACAATTTTATTTTAAAAAAGATGAATTCTCAACCGAAAAAATATACTAGTCTTTCCAACGAAAAACAGATATTTCTCATAATGTTACTTTCGTGAATAACTTTTTTATTGAATTATCGCATCTCACTGTTATCTTTTTCTTAGCTAAGACTTAAGGTGCTTCATCAAGGATAGGCTTTCGCTGAGGGGAAAATTCTCTTACACTGGTGAATTGTTAGTTGTAA
>WSXT02145159.1:0-10391 GCA_011762715.2 Neuroterus valhalla
TTTGTGTACACTCTAGCTCAAAAAGTTTTGGATCAATCATTCTCATACTTAGCAGATACTTTCTTTATATCATTACCCTCTATTTGAACTTAAATCCGTACTTTAAGTATTTTTTAAACACACCCATAAAAAATTGCATTTGAATTTTTTTTTTCGAATGGGGTTCAAATAGAAACTATACATTCGCCAAATTCAAATTTTGAACCTCATGGATTCCGGATAGAAACTGTGGCCTCCAGAATGTACATAAACACAGAGTTTCAATTGTGACGCTTGATGGGCAGCAGCTGACATCTCTCATTGTTTCTCAATAGAAAAATTTAAAAACTTCACAATTCCTTCTCAAATATATGTACAAAATGTCCAGAAAGTGTAAATAAATTACATTGTTTCCTTCGCCGTCACGAAAATCATGAAAATCGTTACAAAAACACTCTCCTAAACCTATTTCCCGCCATTGGCGTGTCGCATGTCGTATGTCTTGACGTTCCCGTTTTTCGCAGTTAGGTCGCCTCGGTCAGAGTATATGTATACCGTTCCAAAAGAAGCAAAACTTGAAAAATGAAACTGCGTGTTTTGAAATTTTTTCTTCTATTTCTCCTTTTTCTTGAAATATGTTCTCATCGAAATTTGTCAACAATTATTTCGTTATTGTAATTCATTTCGCAATTTCTCAACATCAGTTCGTCGTGTTTTACCACAAAAGCGACATAAGTCGATCTTTCCCACTACCTAATATTCTATCTTGCTTTTCCTCCAAATTTATTTCGTCACGTTTTACCGCCGAATCGCGTCCGTCGCTGTTTTCCACTACCTACTATTCCGTCTCGTTTTTCCACTAAATTTTCTTGGTTGCACTTTATCACTAAATTACTACAGTTGCTTTTCACCAAGGTTCAGTATTCTATCGCAGTTAACTGCTGACAATATTTTATTTCAATTTACCAAAACATGATATTTGTCTTCCTTTTTCTACCACAATTTTTCTGTTGCACTTTCCACTTCAAAAAAAAGTTACTTTCCTCTTCTACATATACATCTTTTTCTTCTGAGAACTGTATAGTTACAGTTAAACTAATTTTTTTCATTTCCACTCATTTTGACCAATACTTAACAACTGATAGTTGGAAAAAATATCTAATTCATACATGATATATGATACGGTCCAGACGCATGTGGTTCACTCTTATCGTAAGAACACTTACCTGATTACAGTCACTGGCATATTTCGTTTACAACGATACCAGGTCTCGTTGTTGAATAGGGACTATTGTCGAAAACATGTGGTTTGCGGCTCTTCGGCAGACCTTAGGTCCTCGTCTATACTTGCTATTCGTCCATATTCCATTTGAATCTTGGCTTACTTATCCAATCCATAGTCCATACCGATTTCTCGTGTGTACCCCTCGACGACACTTAGAGCATCCTTGAGATGCTTTTCTTTCAAAAGCATAGATCTTCAAGCCATTTATATAAATTTTATGAGTGACTTTACAATTATGGTTACTAGCTCAACTGCAGAAGTACGTTCGAGAATCGTGCAGTGCGTGAGACAGGGTATGCGTATGATGCAGTAGAGGAGAGGGCTTATTGTGTCACCCTGGTGGGTGGAAAGATGGATAGATCTGGGATGTGACGCTCTTAGTTGTCACACGATGTTTTTAAGAAGAAATTGTAGATCTGCTTTTCCAAAGAGGTATAAATATCTCCATGCATCCCAGTATATACGGATCGACCTCCAAACTTCCCAACAGATAGATTACAAGTCCATAGGAAGTGTGATCAAAAGCTCTCCCGTATATACGTTATACGTTGTTCGTGGATGTTTCTCCATACAGGTTCAATCATCTCAGCAATCTTGTCATTCAAGATTGCTGTAAAGATCTGATACAGCGTGCTTAGACAAGTTAGTGGCCTGTAGTTCTTTGAATTGGACAAGTCGCTTTTCTTTGGACGTGTTCATAATTTATCTGCCGCTGCTGGCTTGCATCGGAGTCGAGTTCGGATTGATTTTGCAGCTATCGTTTCGCGATGTTTTGTGTCCTTTACAGGTTCCCGTTAGTTTTGAGTTCCCTCTGTATCAGCCGGTAGGAGTGGGGAGGCGGGCCTTCGCGGGCTCTCCCACCCAGGGCTGATGCTCGCTTCTCTCCTGCAGTTAGTTCCTTCTCGGCTCTTGCCATGAACGGCGATTCCTCCTCGCCATCCTGTGAGAAGACAGTAGCTGTTATCGGACTGCCCCTGCAGGCAGACAGATAATCGACTAATGGGTCAACATTGAAAAAGTTGTACCCTTCCGTTTTATTAATTGAAAAGCATCATTGGGCTATTCTTGGACGACCGTCCTGATCGTGTCCATTGGAGCACCACGTGCTCTGAACGCCTGAGTTAAGCAGTTGTCGACTCGGCTAGGAAGCGGATGGGTGACCGCACATGTGGTTCACCCAAGGCATCTGTGGCAGGATTCGCTTGTGGCCAGCCACACTGACGAGTTCTTCACAGGCGAATCCAGGGCGAAGCGTCGGTAGTCGAAATAGCTACCAACCTATCTACTCTCTTTTCTGATGTTTAGAATTTGAGTGACGTCTTCCCCTTGCTGTCTCACGCCAGTGCGTTATTTATTCAACACGTAGAATTACGGTGCGTCTGGAAACTATCCATTGCGGAAAAGACTTCTTCGACTTCAGACATGGGGTGACAATCTAGGCCGGATGTTGTTGTTTAGAAGTCAACTTCTTCCACCAAAACTTCCTTATACTATGAGGACCGGCAGCGGAAAAGTTCTTCATGCCCGTTAATGCTTTCTTCACGTTAAAAGGTTTATTGCACAGCTCCTTGACACGTATGATGTTCTCAGTGCCTTCATTCAATGGGTGTTTCACTTCGTAAATCTTGCTCCAATAACTCTTCAATTTCTCGGGCTTGAGTAGATTTTTGATAAGAACAGGGAGATCGCTTGAGAGGCGTGATAGGTCAGCAAGAAACTGTTCAAAGTCGTTGAGCCATTCCTCCCTATTTTGTATTTCCCATCTTGCTTCAGATAACACCCATATTTTTCCAACAATGTGCTTCTTGATCGTCAGCACATCCGAAATTTTCAATGTGTGATGATGAATTCTCATTCCATGAGCGAACTTTCGGACCCTTGCCGTAGAAGGCTCACCGGATTTTATGTAGTCAATTACACACTGCATACGGGACACGTTTTGTCTTGCCCAGACAATCTTCTTGTTCAAATCTTCGATTTGAGTCGGACAAAGCTTCCGCTGCATCCTAAACTGAACAAGTGACGGTCCACAGGATGGACACTTCTGAGAGATCCTCGCGAAGGGTATCATCTATTTCAACAAGATCATGGGGCAAAGAAGGAACCTGGATGGTCATGTGTCTTGTTTCTACAGCGATAGAGAAAGCGTTCCGCGAACGATCAGCAATGCTTGTCAAGCAGTTTTGGGGTACTTTGTGCCTTTGATCATTTTGAACCACATCGACAACTGCATTTCAGTTTTGGGTTTCAGTTTCGCTTCTTGTTGGAATAAGTATAGTTGTTCTTCCCACAAAAAGCTAGAGAAGAGGTTGTCTATCTCTGCCTTAGCTTCAGGGATTTCTTTCAGCCACCAAAAGCGTCCTCAGAACACGGATAGGAGGCCTCGTTGCTAAGGGTTGTTGCTAAGTAAGGTTACGAACCGCAACGAGCAGTCGCGGAGTATTTTCAGGAGATCTTCTAAGAAGGAAGAACCCTGCAGCCAAGGCGCATTCAACTTTGCTGAAAGCTCTTAAGCACTTGAGTAAGGTATCCATCAAGGTTTCTTCGTGAGGATCTGTCGGAGGAGTCCGACTTCTAGACCATCACTTCCTCAGGTTATAATGCAGGGACAGATTTGTCTGATACAAATTAAAGGCCCAAGCCAGCTATAGGTAAAAAAACAAAAAAACTCTTGAATCTATTAAACAAGAAGATTGGCTGAACTGGGAAGAACGCCTTGCGTATGCAGTTTGTGATTGCCTACATGAAATCAGGTAGAAGCTTTACTGCAATGATGTGAAAGTTCGCTCACGAAACGAGGATTTTTCATCAAACATCAAAAATGTTCAATCTTCTGACTATCAAGCAGCACATTGTTGACAAAATCGCCCGTTCCACGCTTATATATCGCACGCCGTAAAGGCGGATGCGGACTTCTCAACCGCTAATGCCTTTGCAACCGAATTATTCTGAGCACGGCCCTTATCTTTGCGAACGATATGGATCCTCTCCTCAAATTTTTCGGAAAATACGGAATGATCGGGGATAAAGTGTTCCTTTACAAAAAAACGGAGCCTTACTTCTAACAGCACAGGTGAAGGAAGCAGGGGCAAAGAACTTCCCGAAACATAAATACAAGATTCTGCGCAGAACCTTGCATAGAATTGTAACAGATCAATCCTTGTCGCCTGAGTTAACGTTTGTTTCCCTAAAATATTTTGGACTTAATTCAGGCACTGACAGTTTCATTTCCGCGTGCCAGATTATATTCAGTTCTTCCTTGGTATACCGTAGCCACATTTAAAGTCAAGAAGTTTTCAGTAATAGGTGCAGAACGTGACCAGAACTCCCTAAACACGTATGGCATTTACTATCCAATCGTTCAACATACGTAGGAACGACGTGAATGGGACATCGCGGCCTTAAGAGTGCTTCACTATAATCTTTGTCACTCTTATGGTGTTGACTGTGAGCCTGCCCCGCCACGCGCTCAAAGGGAGATATATCCAGTTGTTAAAAACGAGAAGTGCTTAATAAATGGAAAGGAACTACACTCAACGCTTGCCTGGGGCCTCTCGGCAGAGGGCCAGTTTCTCGGCTGTTCATGCTTGACTGATTCTGTCCTTCTGATTCTGTACCGTAATGCGTAGTATAGAAGTTGTCTACTTGGAGACTTGCGACGCACGTATTCACGCACCGGTTCAGAGACTATACATACGGTCCTCAGTGTTTACCTTCACCTAGTCAGTCATCGCTTCAAATCTGGTTCAAACTGAATTTCTAATTGCTCTTGCCCGAGGACCACAACCCTCGATACCGGACCCTAGGCAAGCTGTGAGTGCATGTTTGTGATTGGATTCTCGGTTCTCGCCGACTTCAACATCGCAGCTCGAATTCTTCTTTCTATGACAAGCACCATATCATACAAGCACATTCAGCGGTAGCCTTTCAACCGCGGAATGTATGCTTATCTTTTATTAATAGTATACAGTTTGGAGTATCAATTATTCGTGGAAATGATACTTCTAGAATATTTCCTTATGCGATATTTAATATTCTCATGCACGCTCCAAAGTTATAATTACAATTTATAATAAGACGACCTTACGACATTTATTTATAGCCGGAATATATAGTAATACAAATTAATGAAAAATTATATTTTTTCAAGCCTAAAAATATTTTTGTCCCTTGAGTACGTGCTCATATATTTCTATTCTATAGTTACCACCAACAAAGAAGAAGATATTTGTTTATATTTGTGAATTTAAAGGAGGGGGGGGGGGGGATTTAGAAAGCAAAAAGTGTTGTATTCATGTATAGGAAAAACAAAATCAGTGAAAAGGTGAGGGAAGGAGAAAATGAGAAGGGGTTTCCAACGCGACTGTGAGAGTCTGGAGACGCTAGAGGGGATGCTGGGCACCAATCAATAGACGCGCGGCGGCGCTCCACCTGTCAACATAGGTGCGTGATTGTGTTAGGCACCTCTGAATAAACTAAATTTCCTAGAAACATAAATAAACATTCAACACTCCCACAGAGCAAAGTTGAATTCAATTATTATAAGAAAGGAAAACGCAGAAAGATTGGGTACTTTTTTAAATTGATGTTACGCGCTTCCCTCCATTTGCGTGCATACAACCCAATAAAAAAAATTAATCCTGTCGAATTATCTGACGATTATTGTATGAAAAAGGCGTATGATATTACAAAAATTTAATTCGAATCAGAATTAAATTCCTGAACACTTTAGTTGCCTTATTGAGTGAGTAACGATAATGCTCCTGCTCTCGACTGCAGGACAGCGGCGCTCGAACAGGGGGGGGGGGGCAGAGGGGTCAACTGACCCCCAAAAATTTTCTTTGATGGGGTTTTATCAGAATTATTATTATTATTATTATTATATCATAATATATAAATATTGAATGTGAAGTAATGCATTATCATCAAGAATATTCATATTACGTCCTATTGGAAAAAATGAAACAACTTTTCGACGCACCTAATGACGCACGTACGCAATGCACACCCGTGTTCTAGAACTTTCAGTATTAGATTTTACACATACTTAGTTAAAAATCTCCACTTTCTTCGAATCGTAAATACAATTCCCCAATCGCGAAGTTTTAAATTCTCGCGGGCGCAGAGGGTGCTAACCAGCCCGGTCCGGCTCCCCAGAAAACAAAAGATTAACGCCTAAAAATATATTTCGTAACCAATCTCACGTTTGCAAATACTTTTTGTGAAATTGTTTCATTGGTAAACAATGGCCCAAAAGAAGACATTGCTTGATTTTTTTGGAGCAACTTCCTCAAAAAGGGTTCGAGAACCAGAAGAAATCGACGCCGGTTGCAGGAGCGCAAAAAGGTATAGTTGAGTAAACAACTTTAATGCAGACATTATTATTCGAATGTTACCATGATTTGAGGCCTAATTAGCATATAAATAATTGTTGCTTCACAGCTAGACAGATCAATGGTTACGTTATTTGAAAAACTAAAAACATCATTTTTATATTTTTGAGCATAATTTCTGTATTGTTCTCGGTGAAATTAAAAAGTACGATCGAAAATTTTTTGAGCTAGGCTCTATAGAAAAATGATAAAAAATCCAAAAAATGGTCGTTATAGAACATACTGGAAAAGTTGACAGTTTTCGCGAAAAAATCTTTGAAATTCAGAAAAAAAATTATTGTCTAGCATTTTCAGAAAACTAACAGAATTTTGAAAAAGCTCAGCAATTGGGAAAATTTCAATCGTCATCGAAGGAACTTTATATTTTTGTGTATGATCATACAATGAAAGATAAACAATTATTAACATTTTGAAAAGTTTTTCGAGATTTGAAAACATAAAAAAATTTCGCAAAACACAAACAAATTTCCCCAAACTTGAAATGTTTTCGCTTCTTATAAAATGTTAGTATATAACTTTCACTTCATTCTTTTAGAATTTTACGCAGTTTTCCTTGTTATTCTAAATCTTATAAGATT
This sequence comes from Neuroterus valhalla, assembly GCA_011762715.2. Lineage (NCBI taxonomy): Eukaryota > Metazoa > Arthropoda > Insecta > Hymenoptera > Cynipidae > Neuroterus > Neuroterus valhalla. The sequence continues at coordinate 7,236 of WSXT02145159.1, forward strand.
CCAGAAAATTTAATACTATTCTATAATTTATTCTATAATTTTATAATATTCTAGACTCCTGTCAGATAAAATTTTTTGAATAATCTCATGAAGGAAGTTTGATTGAATTTGTTCTTCATTTCACCGAAATACAGAGGAAAGAATGCTTCCGCGCGAACTCGAGAGAATGAAAAAAGAAATGAAAAAAAGAATCAGTGAAACTTTTTGTTCAAAAAAATTAGATAAATAAATAATTAGTACGCGATTTCCTTGATCAAAATATTTGCTTGAAACTAGAAGAATAAATTTCGGAGGAAAAAAACCTAATGAAGAAAAATTGATTACTAATGTAGATAATTCAGATAGAGAACGCGTTGATGTGATTCATAGGACAGGAGTTCAATTTTTCAAACTGAACAGCCCTTTAACTCTAACGCAATACTAAATATGACATTCTTTTACAAATCGAACAGAGAATTGACCGACCCATTCTTGATTGAGCAGAAACTTTTTTTATGGGTTCTTTATCGAGAAAGAGAAGATACGTATTTGAGGATTTTTTTATTTTGAAATTTTTTGAGAAATAGGAAGAGTTGAAAAATTGAGAATTTGAGTGAAGACCATTTTTTTCAATGCATAACACCTGTTCTATTTGAGCTAGAGATATTTTTCTTCCTTCATTTGAAAGGTAAAATAAACGAGCTTCAATAAAAAAATCATCCAAAAATAATAATAACAAACTGAAATTGTTATAAACGATTAAAATTTTAAAATCGAATTTCAACTAGTTTGACCCCCATGAATTAGAACTAGTTGTAACGCTACAACTAGTTTGACCCATATGAATTCAGTTCTTAGTATTTTTATCGTATTTTACGTCAAATTTCCGATCAAAAACGATTTATTCCAAAATGACGATTTTATTATTGCTATAAGAAAAAATTTAATGTATCTAGTGGTGTCGAACGTGGTACCTTACACCGCACAGTGGTTACAAATGTAAAAGGTGGCCAAAACTATAAAATGTTCATAAAATAGGCCAAATTTTCTTACTCAGGGGTTTTCGAGGTCGCTGATTATGAATCCGGTGTCAAAAATTCCAAAAACGAAATGGCGGATCCAATATGGCGGGCGAGTATGTTGAATAAATTTTTGATTCTTTTCAAAATTGGTGCAAAGGGATTTTCGGGGTCGCTGATTACGAATCAAGTGTAAGAAATTTCAAGAAAAAGATGGTGGATCCAATATGGCGGACGAGTATGTTAAACAAAGTTTCGATTCTTTTCAAAATAGGTATGAGGGGGTTTTCCAGTTTACTGACTATGAATCCGGTGTCAAAAATTTCAAAAACAAATATGTCGGATCCAGTATGGTGGGCAAGAATGCTAAATAAATTTTTGATTCCTTCCATAATTGGTGTACGGGGGTTTTTGAGGTCGCTGATTACGAATCCAGTATTGAAAATTTCAAAAACAAAATGGCGGATCTAATATGGCATACTAGTTACCTTAAATAATATTCAATTCTAACATTATCTGATATGAGGGGTTTCGTGAGGTCCCTGAATACAAATGGTGGACACGAATTCTAAAAAATATTTCTACTAAGCGTATTTTTAGTTTATGCTTGTAAATCAATGGAATAATGATTCAATCATGAAAATTGTATGATTTTGGGCATTAGGGTGACACTAATTCTGGAAAGAATAAAAAATTTATGAAGCATACTCATCCACCATATTGGATCTGCCATTTTTGTTGTTGTAATTCTCGACACCGGATTCGTAGTCAGCAACCTGGAAAACTCCTTATACCAATTCTGGAAAGAATCAAAATTTTATTTAACATACTCGTCCGCCATATTGGATCCCCCATTTTGTTCTTGAATTTTCGAAACTGGATTCGTAATCAGCGACCTCAAAGACCCCTTTGCCACCTTTTACATTTGGGACCACTGTGCGGTGTAAGGTACCGCGTTCGACACGATACATTTAATTTTAATTTTTTCCGATAGTAATAATAAAATCGCCATTTTGAAATCGATCGTTTTTGATCAGAAATCTGACGTAGAATACGATAGAAATATTAAGAACTGAATTCATGGAGGTCAAACTAGTTAAATTCGATTTTAAAATTTTAATTGTTTATAACAATTTTAATTTGTAATAATATTTTTGGGATGATTTTCTTATTAAAGCTCGTTCTTTTACCTTTCAAATGAAAAAAAAATTTCTCTAGCTCAAATAGAACAGGAGTAACGCATTTAAAAATAAAAGTTTTCCCTCAAATTCTCAATTTTTCGACCCTTCCTATTTCTCAAAAAATTGCAAAATAAAAAATTCCTCAAATATGCATCTTCTCATTTTCGATAATGAACCCGTAAAAAAAGTATTAGCTCAATCAAAAATGGGTGGGTCAACTTCTGTCCAAATCTGTACGATTTGTAAAAGAATGTCCTATATGCGTTAATTATAGCCTTGAATATCATAACATCTTGTGGGTGTTCTGGTCCTAATTGGGACCAAGAAAATTTACCATCATCATGCCTTAGAATATTCGGCCTTTTGAACTTCATCTGAGAAACATATTTTTATTCCCTGGAGGAACCATCAGAAATTATTGCGCGTTGGTACTTCTTCGGCACAGTGCTTCGATCCATTGGGCTCCAGGGATCGCCTCAAAATAAAGTGGATTTGATATCGTTTGGTATATATGAGTTAATTTGGATCCCGGGATATAATTAATGCTTGAGAGCCCAAATTACCCACCATAAGGATCAACAGATGGGATAAAATAGGAAGGCTCAATACGGATCAGGTTGGCGGATTCAGCGGACGATTTCAAATTCCCGGTAATCTCCCGATTTTTCACGGTTAAGTTTCCCAATTTTTTCGATCAACTAAAAGTAACATAATTATGTTTGTCGCAGAACGCTAACATTTATTTCTATTCAAATCTAAACATCCTCTAGGGAGCTTCCATAAATGATGTCACCGTTTTTCCAGCATTTTTTGACCCCCCACCCCCCTGGTGTCACGTCACAATATGAGATGCAAGAAAAGACAATAATTGGTTCTAATATTTTTTATAAATTAATTTCAATCCTATATAAGAAATCTCTAATGTCACGCGTAACGCGTAACCGTGTAACCGTGTCACTGTAGTGTGCGTACTATTT
>WSXT02145170.1:0-10391 GCA_011762715.2 Neuroterus valhalla
AACCATCCACACATGTGTCGAATATTTTATTTTTGAATATACAACTGTGCCACAAGATAATTTCAACAACTGAAAACTAAGCAAACAGGAACAAGAATCCCATACCGATCCCAAACTCTGAAGTGAACTCATCATTTTTTGGTGAAAATCCAATGATTTAGTTGAACATTGATGTTTGATTCTGAAGATGAAACTATTCCTTTGAGAATTTATGTACTTCGTAGAATATTTGCCTTTTTTGTAAAAAATAATTTTTTATGGTTGAAAATCCATCTTTTTGCTCAAAATACATCTATTCATTTGAAGATTCATCATTATACCTGAAAATTCATAAGTTTGATTGGAAATCAATTGCTTCAACTGAAAATTTAACTGTTTCATTTTTAGTGGAAAATTGGTCTTTTCTAGTTCAAAATTCGACAATTTGGTGAAAATTTATCTTTTGGAATTGGAAATTAAATTATTTCATTGAAACTCAACATATTCTGTTGAAAAATCGATTTTTTGTAGAAAATCATCTTTTTCTTCGGTAGCTAATATTCTCCTTCAAAAATTTTCCTTAACGGTTAACAATTTAAGTTATACAGTCAAACATTTTTCATTTTAGTCGAACATTCATGAAGTTAAAAACTCTTATATTCGGTTTAAAATTAATTTTTCAACCCAAAAATGTCACTATTCCTTTTTTGTTTGAAAATTTTTATTTTCATCGTTCAAATTTCAACTATTCCGTTGAAAAATTTTTTTTTTTTGTTAAAAGATGGAGTTGCATCGACCCTGAGTTGAAATAAAATTGATTTCAATTCTTATATGACCCTAAAGCCAATTTTACCATCATCCTATCAATATTGTTGTATTTTTTGGTTGAGAATTGATTGTTTGTCAAAAATTGAACTATTCTAGTTAAATGCTCATCATTTTAGTTAAAAATTCGTCTTTCTGGTTTAAAATTCAACTACTTCAGTTAAGCATGTACAATTTCATTTGATTCTTCATCATTTCGTGTATAAATGTATTAATTTGTTTGACAGTTATTTTTTTTTTTAATGAGTAATTTTTTCAAACTGAAAATCTAACTTATTCCAATTGAAAATTCCATAGTTTCAGTTGAAAATCTATTTTTTTAGTTAAACATACATTCTTTTCAATTCAAAATTTGAGTAATCAAATTGTCGTTGACAATTTATCTTTTACAGTGAAAGTTACTTTATCTGTTTGAAAACTGAAATCCTTCAGTTAGAGATTCCTTTCTTTTATAAAACATTCATGCTTGGTTTCAATTGTTTTTTTAAACTGTAAATGTTACTGTTCCATTTTTGGTTGAAAATAATGATTTTTTGACTTTGAAATTCGAATATTTTGTTAAAACATTATGTTTTATCAAAGAAAATGATCCTTTCTGTTTGGAAATTGATCTTCTTCATAAATATTCACGTTCATGGTTGGAAATTGAAGTGCTCCAGTTAAATATTTATCTTTTTAGTTGAAAATTCATCTTGTTTTGAAATTCAACTGTCTTGGTTAAAGATTCGTAATGTTGTTTGAAAATTATTCACATTGGTTGAAAAATGGACTTTTTTGTTGGAAATCTGTTTTTTTTTTATTTATCGTAAATTGATTTTTTCAATAGGTAAGTTTAACTCATCCAATTTTTGTCAAAAAATGATCTATTTTGTTAAAAATTAGAGTACTCTTTTCAAAATTGATTTATTTTGCAATGTTTGATCTGTTGTGTTGAAGAATATTTAGAATGAACGACATGAATAAAATGAATAGATGTTCGCGTTTTGCGACAAATATAAATATGTTACTTCTAGTTGACCGGCAAAATTGAAAAACTTGACCATGGAAAACCAGGAAATGACCGGGAATTTGAAATCGTCCGCCGAATCGCCACCCTGATATTTTAATATGAAATTTCCATACTTGAGAATAACAAGTATTCATATTTCCAATGTAGTCAAATGGGTGTGTGATGTAGGAGAAATTATTAGAGGGATTATTAAACTACACAAAAAGTAAAGAAGTAATTATTATTCGAAGTAACATAAATGACTACATAATGACTAGCAATTTTTTCTGTGCAAAGTTTTTAAGCTTGTTTTTTATTCCGTCTAGGTCAATAAGCCTTGCACTCATATTACATTATAAGCGTATTTGAAGTGTATAACCAAACATGTATGTATAACAAAACCTTACTTATACAGTCTAGATTTGAAAACTAGATCGCAGTTTGTGAACCGTGGCTTTCTCCCCTCTTTCTATAGCGTCTTTCTCTTGGATAAAACCTGGTATACATATGCAACTGTACTTGAGGGTGAAAAAACTAGTGGGATTTAGTACATAGTTTGCCATATTATTTGCACTATTGAACTGTCAATCTTCACAGATAAGTAATCAATAGTATTTCTCTTCTTTCCTTCTTATTTTGTGTCACGTATTCATGAGGAAATATATCATCTAATTAGTAAAAAGTTGCTCTTAAATATATATTATATTTTACTATTTTTGGAATACTTGTACCGTGAATTGTACTTTTTTTACTGACAAAATTAATATTGAATATTGGTAGGAAATAAATTAAAAATTGTATTTGTATCTTAAAAATTGTTAACTGACATTTCCAGGAGAACTTTTTTGCTATTTTTGTCACATGAGGAAATTGGTATCGACCTTTCTCATCTCGAAATCGATCATCCGTCGCTCATGATCATATATGATGGATAATAATATCAAATAGTGTTATGCATCATCCATCATTTTATGCATGCAATAATAAGGACGCTGAATTTATCCATTACGAGCTATCAAAGAAGATGAAAATTTATTATAGCTAAGTTCAAAGTTGTCTTTGAAACTTTTTATAGAACTTAGGAAGGGTTAATTTTTTTTATTCTCATTCTGAATGAGAAGGTATTGATTTTATGTAAAAATTGACTTTCTCGGATTTCATGAAATCTCCGCGTTTTGAGACCCCCCGAGTCAGAAAAAATGGTTTTTACGAAGGTGTCTGTCTGTCTGTAGTCTGTAGTCTGTAATCTTTGTACTCGATAACTTTCGAAAGAATGTTCGGATTGAATAGCTCTTTGGCACACATTTTGAGGGACCGAATTGACAGGATGAGTTCGTTAGCCAGCTATTTTGGATGAAAAATCAAAGGGGGAGGCATTTTGAACATTTTTTTTTAAATTTTTTCTCCAAGATTAAAAAGTTGTAAGTACGGTTTCTTGTAGTAGGTAAAAAATGAAACAATTCATCCATATGACTGTTTTTTGATAGAAGCAAAATTGTCTGAGTTATGGCATTTTCAAAATCCAAAAATTTAAAAGAAAATGAGAATTTTTGCCAAATAACGCAAGGTGAAAAAAAAGTCAGAGAGCCAAAATGTGTCTTCTTGGGAGCCCTACAAGATCGTGAATACGACTTTTTGAATGTTCTCAAAAATTGAAAATTCCATTTTTGATCGTACAAAAAATGATGAAAAATAATCTGTGAACCCGATAACTTTCGAGAGAATGATCATATTCAATCATGCTTTGGCGGCCATTTTGAGAGACCAAAAATACAAGTCGAGTTCGTTAACCAGCTGTTTTGGATCAAAAATAGAAGAGGGGAAGCATTTTGAAAATTTTTTTGGATTTTTTTTCCAAGAATCAAAAATCGTTAGTACGGTTTCTTGTAGTCGGTAAAAATTGAAAGAATTTACACTAATGAATTTTTTTGATAAAAACGAAATGGTCAGAGTTGTGGCATTTTCAAAATTCAAGAATAGAAACGAAAATGAGAATTTTTAGCCAAATAACGCAAGATTGAAAAAAAAAAGTTGAAAGCAAAAAAAGGTTTTTTCTTCGGAGCCGTACAAGATCGTTTATACAACTTTTCGAATTTTCTCAAAAAGTCGAAAATTCCAATTTAGAACGCACAAAAAATAATGAAAAATAAACTGTGAAATCGATAACTTTCTTAAGAATGATCATATTGGATTGTGCTTTAGCACAATCTTTTAAGGCCGCGGAAGAAAGGACGAGTTCGTTAACCAGACAATTTTGACCAATGGTTCTGGTTTTATCCATCAAAATCGCTTTTTGAAAAATCATAAATGCATGTTTCCACTCAAACTATGCAAGGTGCGAAAAAAAGTTAAGATAAAAGATTATTTATTTTAAAAAGGCCTATAAATTTTATATACACCATTTTTTCCTCAGATGCATAGTTTTTGTTTAAATCGAGAAAAATGTTAACAAAAATGAAAAGTTCCATTTTTGATCAAAACTATGCGAGGTATGAAAAAAATGAAAGAAACAAAAATCGTTTATCTCAAAAAGTCTACAAATTCATTATTGATTATTTTTCGATAGGATGAATATTTTTCGTTTTCATCGTGATAACACACTCACAAAGATAAAAAATTCCATCTTCAAGTCAAACAATAGGAGACATGAAGAGATAATTTATAGAAAAATTGTTCATATCTTGAAAAGTTTCACAAGTTTTACATGAAATTTTCCACAATACGGCGTATATTTTTTTTTTATCGTGACAACGCTTCTCAAACGATGAAAAATGCAATTTGCTAGCAAAACTATGCGAGATGTAAATATCAGTGGGCGAGTATTGTAATGAGAATGTGTTCCTTAAGGCCAGTAGAGCCTTAAGTAAACTTAATATAGAAAAAATTTTATCAAAAATGGAAAAAAAAATTCAATAATCTTCATAGCAGTGGAGGTTTTCAGGAGTTTTGCAATATTTGCAATCCTTTGTTTGCATTACACTGTAAACTGAATCAAACACGTATAAAGCCGAGCGCGAAGCGCGAGGTGAAAAAACCGAGCGCGTAGCGCGAGGCAAATACAATATCGAGCGCGAAGCGCGAGATCCGAATGATGCGCGCCCTAGGCGCGCTCAAACTTGCGAGCCGCGCGCGCAGCGCGCCATGAGAATGTGCCCGCGCAGCGAGCAGATTTTTTGCTCTTCTTTTGTATGTGCGCACTCAAAGAAAAAAAATGTAGTACCAAAAAACCTTTTTTCTTGTATATACATGGAAATTTGGTTGGATCAAACAGATTGACGAAACAAAAGATTTGATTGACCGAGTCACATTTTTTTCAGGGTGGCGACTTGACCGGGAAAAAAACGAGAAATGATCAGGAATTTAATTAAAAACCGGGAATTCACTTGACTCAAAACCGATCTTTTCTATTAAAAATTCTACCGAAAAAATACGAGAAATAACCGCTTTCTTTTTATGAATCAAAAAGAGATCTTATCATTTGATTTAGAGAATGTACTCTTTTAAATTGAAATAGTGAAAATTTTACTAATTGAGTTGCTGAAATAGTGATTTTCTGTCTTTTCACTATTGAATTAGTGGTCTTCTACTGTGAAAATAGTGATAGTTTCACTTTTTATAATGAGTGGATTCTATTTCGAGGTTATGACAATCAGCTTTTTATTCATTTCTGTATGGAAATGAATGGAAAGGTGGAGTGATATTTTTAATTGCCTTTTAATATTTCATAATTTATTAAAAAGCCTATTAATGCGTGAATCCATCTCCGTTTATTGAATTCCTTTGTATTTATTTCTAAAAAAAAAAAAAAACATTTTTTCACTATGTAATTAGTGATTTTGACTATTTAATGAGTGATTTTCCACTATTTAATAGTAGATATTGGATTGATGATAGCACAAACCTGCAGGAAGAATTATTATCTTCATTTAAAAAAAAAAAATTATTTCTCACGTTTTACTTGCTTTTCCTCATTTATCTCACTTGGGACAGGGAATTTCAGAAAATAATTATAGTTTTTATTTTATGGCATGGAGTTTCAGTCATAAAGTATAATTCCACTTGGGACAGGGAATTTTCTACATGGAACGGGAACTATTCAAATTAATTTATTATAATCCGGATTTAGAAGAGGGGATTTAAAAAAAATCGTTCCTCCAATATAAAATTTGTCACAATAAGCAGTCTTTAGAGTAGAAGTGGTATTCCGAAGAAGGGATATTTTTAAATTATGATAGAAAACTTGTTAAAATTGTTCATTGCAAATTCATGCTTTTCTAATTAGAAGATCAACTACTTGTTTAAAATTTACACTTGTTTTTTGAGAGGTAAATTTTTATTTTAAAGTGTCATTATTTCGATTCAAAATTCATCTCTGGTTGAAATTGTAACTACTTTGTTAAAAATCAATTCATCTTTTTTTGGTGAAAATTTGAGTATTTAGGTAAAAATTGAATTTTGAAACAGAAAATTAAACTACTTCTTTGAGAATTTATGTACTTCGTGGAAAATTTGCCTTTTTTGTAGAAAATCAATCTTTATGGTCAAAAGTTCATCTCTTTGTTTAAAATACATCTATTCCCGTTGAAGATTCATCATTATCCCTGAAAATCCATCAGTTTGGTTGAAAATCAATTTTTTCAACTGAAAATTCGACTGTTTTATTTGTTAGTAGAAAATCGATCTTTTCTAGTTCAAAATTCGACACTTTGGTGAAAATTTGTCTTTTGGAATTGAAAATTCAATTATTTCGTTGAAACTTCACATATTTTGTTAAAAAGTCGGTTCTTTGGTGGAAAATTATCTTTTCCTGCTGAAGTTGATATTCTTCCTCCAAAATTTTCTTTACGGTTAACACTTCAAGTTATACAGTGAAACATTTTTCATTTTAGCCAAACGTTAATCTAGTTAAAAACTCATATGTTTGGTTAATAATTAATTTTTTGAGCCAAAAAAGTTCACTTTTCCATTTTTGTTTGAAAATTTTAATTTTTTTAGTTCAAATTTCAAACATTTCGTTGAAAAATGATTTTTTTTGGTTGGAAATTAATCTTTGGTCTAAAATTGAACTATTCTAGTAAACTGATCTTCATTCCAGTTAAGAATTAGTCTATCGGATTTAAAATTCAACTACTTAAATTAAATATTTACAATTTCATTTGATGAAAGTTCCCTGTCTTCAATTTTAAATAAAGAGAGTACTTCAAGCAGTCTATAGAGTAGAAGTTTTATTCCGAAGAAGAAATATTTCTGAATAATGCGAGGAATAATGATAGAAAGCTTGTTTACATTGTTAATTGCAAATTCATCCTTTTTGAGTTAAAAAATCAACTACTTGTTTGGAAGTCAAACTCGTTTGTTGAAACTCAAATTTCATTGTTAAAGTTGCGTTATTCCGATTCAACATTCACCTCTCGTTAAAATAGTTACTACTTTTTCGAAAATTAACTCATCATTCTTTGGTGAAAATTCAAGTATTTAGTTGAACATTGATTTTTGAATTTGAGTATTAAATTATTTCTTTGAGAATCTATGTACTGCGTGAAAATTTGCCTTTTTTGTAGAAAAGTAATTTTTATGGTCAAAAATTTATCTTTTTGCTTAAAATACATCTTTTCATTTGATGATTTTTCATTATACCTATAAATTCATCAGTTTAGGTGAAAATCAATTACTTCAACTGAAAATTTAACTGTTTCATTTCTAATGAAAATTGATCTTTTCTAGTTCAAAATTCACCATTTCGGTGAAAATTTCTCTTTTTTGATTAAATTTCAGTAATATCGTTAAACATCTCTTATTTTTTAAAAAAATTGATTTTTTGTGGAAAATTATCTTTTTATTTGGAAGTTAATATTCTTCTTTATGGTTAACAATTCAAGTTATACAGTCAAACATTTTTCATTCAAGTCGAACATTCATCTAGTTGAAAACTCTTATGTTTGGTTTAAAATAATTTTTTAAGCCAAAAATGTCACTATTCCATTTTTGTTTGGAAATTTTTATTTCTATGGTTCGAATATTAATCAGTCTTTATTCTGGTCTAAAATTCAACTACTCCAGTTAGACATTTACCATTTCCATTTGTTTGGTTAAACATCCATTTTTTGCAATCTAAAATTTGAGTAATCACATTTTCGTTTAATAATCTTTTGCATGAACGTTAATTTATCTGTTTGGAAACTCAACTCTTTCAGTCAAAGACCTTTTTTTTTAGTATAAAACATTTGTATGCTTGGTTTTTCAAACTAAAAATGTTACTGTCCCATTTTTGGTTGAAAATAATAATTTTTTACTTTGAAGTTCTACTATTTTGTTGAAACATTATCTTTTTGCTTAGAAAATGATTCTTCCTATAATAGGAAGAATCATTTTAAATATTCATTTTTTAAAATAGGAATCCTAGTTAGGAATTAATCTTTTTGTTTGAATATTCTCTTTCGTGGTTGGAAATTGAAATGCTCTAGTTAAATATTCATCTTTTTAGTTGAAAATTCATCTTCTTGTTTTGAAATTCAACTGTTCTGGTTAAAGATTCATAATGTTACTTGCAAATTCGTCACATTGGTTGAAAAATGAACTATTTTGTTGGGAATCTGTTTTTTTTTTTGGTTATCGCTGATTGATTTTTTAAATTGTAAGTTTAACTGTTTGAATTTAAATAAAAAAATTATGATATTTTTGTTAAAAAGTAGATTATTCTTTTGAAAATATATTTATATTGCAATGTTTGATCTGTTGTGTTGAAGGATTTTTAGGATGAACGTCACGAATAAAAATAAATGTTTGCTATTTGCATCAAATCGAGGATCAAATATAAATATGTTACTTCTAGTTGAGCGGGAAAATTGAAAAACTTGACCACGTTTTTTTTTTTGTTATTGATAAAGAAAGGAATAATAATAGTAATAATCAAATTATTCAAATTGAACAAATAAATTGAAACGCCAGCGCTTACATCAATTTTTAAGTATATAAATGTTCTATCCGCTTTCTCGTATTCATGACTGAAATTAGAAATCGAGGTAATAAAACGCTTTTCAATGCGAGTAGATTTGCAAGATTCAAACAAACTGATTAAACATTGCAGCCGAGTTTGTACAACTCCAGACTCCAGAACCCAGATAGAAGATCTCCATTCTAGGGTTCCACGCCGCGCCGTTTTGACTCGCTCTCGACTCTCGACTGTTCAAGCCTCGAATTTATGCTTCAGAGCCTAAAGGCCTGTCTCAGTGGTGCCCAACCGGGCTAAACTTATTTACAAAGAGTATCTCTCTGAATCTTGAAAACCGGCAGCGAACCCACCGAGATTCAGGTCTCACCGTTATGTTAGTTATTAACTAAAGATCAGACGGCTGTGATCTTACTGTAATTTCTTTTGACACAGAGCGTTGCGGCAATTTTACATTAGGTATATTACGGATGTAAAGTTTGTGATTTCGACAGTTATGACGTGTAAATGTTGAAAATGTTGGAAATTATGAAAAGTGTCAAACAATAAACAGTACAATCAATTATTTTCAGGGAAAATTCAAAATTATCGATTATATGTTCTTGATTTTTAATATTTATTAACCTCACGTCACCTCATGTAGATACACACGTCGAAATGTGAAAATGGTAAAGATTGTTTTTGTGAAGAGAAAGAGAAGAATAATTCATGGTTTTAGTTTTAACGTCTTTGTGCCTAATTTGATTTTGTTCAACCGTAAATCATTTTATATTTCTAAATGATTTATTAAATATAATTTTCTCCAAGAATTTTCATGGTTTCTGACATATTTCAGAAATAATTACGGACGGTTTTTAGGGTTACTACAAGTCAGAGAATTACAGAAAATCAGAGATATTCCCGGAATTGGAAAATGGTCCGAGAATGACAGTGAAAACCGAAAGAAGCAAAGAAATGTTTGAAAATCTGAAGTTAAAGTTTAGAAAGATTTGTATGCTTGTTGTTAAATGTACAAGATAAATTAAAAAACAGACGGTTTTTTTTGTATCAACATTGTTAATCTCTTAGGTGCAGTGTGGCGACTTAACCGGGAAACCGGAAAATGACCAGGGATTTTATTGACCGTGAAAAAACCGAGAATTGGCCGGGAATCGAATTGAAAACCGGGAATTAATTCGACTAAACCTAGACAATGAAAAATTTTACCGTAAAAATACGAAAAAGTACCACTTTCTTTATATGAATTTGAAAAGAGATCTTATCATCTAATTTAAGAAATGTACCGTTCTTTCAGTCGGATTTTGAACATTTTTGAATATATGCATACTTTATGAGAGGAAGAATGACTATTTTTCCAAAATGAGAAAAATCTCTTTTGCAAATTTGTTGCCCTTTCAGATTTTTTTAGCTGACTCAATAATCGAATCGGTGATAGCCCAAACATACAGAAAGAATATTATACTCTCAACTAAAAAAAAATTTATTTATCGCGTTTTATTTGATTTTTCTTCATTTATCTGACCTAAGACAGCGAATTTTAGAAAATAATTATAGTTTTTACTCTAGGGCAGGAAGTTTCAGTAGATAAATATAATTTCACTCAGAACAGGGAATTTTTTACATGTGAAACCAGAACTCTTTTAAAATAAT
>WSXT02145192.1:0-10391 GCA_011762715.2 Neuroterus valhalla
TTTTATAGGGTCCCAAAAAACCCCCATAAGTGAAAAAATGGGTTTTTCGAGTTTTTGGCTCTAATTATGATTTTTTTTGCGGTTTTTTTGACGCAGATTGTTTTAGATATATGATATACTACTTTTTACTGATAATTAAATGTTTATTCCATTTATTCAAACAATTTATTATTGTTTTCAGCAACTTTCTCCTAGAGAAGTGTTAGAAAGTTAAGGTTTTTTCTGAATTTTTCAACTTATTTTCAACGTTTCAGTAAGAGCGAGTGAACAATCAATTAGAGTTATAAAAAAAATTGTTTAAAAAATTTGTTATCATTCATAAAAATATTCTCTTAGAATAATGCTGCAAAGTTGCGGTTTTTCCTGAAATTTACCATTTTTTGTCCATTTTCCACTTAAAGTGGGTGATATTTGATTTAATTTAACAAAAATAATTGTTTAAACAAATTGTGAATGTTTATAGCTATCTTCTTCTAGATTAATAATACATAGTTGCGGTTTTTTCCTGAAATTTAAAACTTTTCATCACTTTTCAGTTAGAGTAGAGTAATAATAATTTATTGTTAAAAACAAATGATTTAAACAATCTATTAAAATTGCTAATAATATTTCCTTTGTCTAATGATAGGAACTTGCGGTTTTTTCTGAAATTTTAAACTTTTTGCCCTCTTTCCACTTAAAGTGAGTTAATATTTTTTTGATTCAACAAAAATAATTGTTTGTACAAATTATTATTGTTAATTCCTATATTCTCTTAGGCTAGTGCTAAAAAGCTGCGGTTTTTTTAAAACTATTAGGCTCTTTATCAACTTTCACTTAGTAAGGTAATAATTAATGCCAGTCAATAAATATGCTTATTTAAAAAATTTATAATTGTTTATAACCATTTTCTCTTAGATAGGTGCTAGAAAGTTGTAGTTTTTCTGAAATGTTCAACTTAACTCTACCTTTTTAATTGTGAACAAACAATAAATAAATATTAGATAGAATCATATTTTGGAAAATCTCTTTTTTTTGTGAATATATTTTGCTGGAATAAAACATATATTTGAAATTTACTTCAAATTTTCTACATGGATCATATTGAATACAACGTTTCCTTGAAGTAATGACTGAGAGACTTTAGTGAGGTCCTCTTACCTACTTTTAATTATTCCATTCTTTCATTTTGTCTCTTTTGTATGGGAGCTGTTTTGTTTCAACTAATTTTTTTTAACATTGGAAAAAGAAAAAAAATAATTTACTCAAAACGATACAATAATATTCAAAATATGATTCTCTCTAATGTTTATTTATTGTTTGTTCACGACTAAAATGGTAGAGCAAAGTTAAACGTTTCAGAAAAACCCACAACTTTCTAGCACTAATCTGAAAGAAAATGGTCATGAACAATAATAAATTGTTTAAAAAAAGCAGGTTTGTGAAGTGGCATTACATATTACCTTACTGAGTAAAAAGTTGATAAAGGGCTTAATAGTTAAGAAAAAAACAGCAACTTTATAGCACTAATCTAAGAGAATATAGGTATTAACAATAATAATTTGTTCAAACAATTATTTTTGTTAAATCCAATAAAATATTAACTCACTTCAAGTGAAAAGAGGGCAAAAAGTTTAAATTTCAGAAAAAACCGCAAGTTCCTATCATTAAGCAAAGGAAATATTATTAGCGATTTTAATAGAATATTTAGATAATTTGTTTTCAACAATAAATTATTATTATTCTTCTCTAACTGAAAAGTGATGAAAAGTTCAAAATTTCAGGAAAAAACCGCAACTATGTAGTATTAATCTAGAAGAAAATAGTTATAAGCTATAAGTGGACAAAAACTTGTAAATTTCAGAAAAAAACTGCAACTTTGTAGCATTATTCTAAGAGAATATTGTTATGAATAATAACAAATTGTTCAAACAATTTTTTTTATAACTTTAATTGATTGTTTACTCGCTCTAACTGGAACGTTGAAAATAAGTTGGAAAATTCAGAAGAAACCTTAACTTTCTAACCCTTCTGTAGGAGAAAGTTCCTAAGAACAACGATAAATTGTTTAAACAATTTGAATAAACATCTAATTATCAGTATAAAGTAGTATTTCATATACTTGCAACAATCTGCGTTTAAAAAAACCGCAAAAAATCATAATTAGAGCCAAAAACTCGAAAAACCCATTTTTTCACTCATGGATTTTTTTTGGGACCCTTTAAAACAGGCTTATGGGGGTGATATTTGAAAAGTGATATTTTATTCGCATTCTGTGACCAATTGTGAAGAGAAATGGGGCATTTCAAACTAGATTCATCCAATATTGGGATTTTTGAATGAAATTTACAAAAACGTCTTTTTTTCTTATGGGAAATACGTGTTAAACTTCACGGGGCTTGCGGCACCTCTGAATATATTTTTTTCCAAAACAAAAAATATGCATTTATTTTTTTGTGGATTCGAACGAATTTCCGGGCGTTTTGCATAAAAATTCGAAAAAAAATTTTTGTAATGCATTTTTGGACCACGCTAGTGGACATATTAGGAAGAAGGTGGATTTGGTATAAAAAATATTACGGGGTTCCTTCTACATTTACGGGCATAATTTTTCCATTAAAGATAAAAAGCGATGAACTAGCTGCAACCTATCTGCATCCTTGATCCAAATTTAGCATGCACTCTTTTTCCAAAGTTTTGCACCTGCATTTAAATTTTGCCTTCGAAGGCAAGTGAAACAGGCCTAGAGTAAGGCTTTCCGCCCGGGGACTGTAAAAGCGCGTTTTAAAAGCCACTTTTCGCACACTTAACATGCACGAAAAGACATGATTTTGGTGCAGGTTGGATAAGAATACATTTCAGTTTCTTTGATACTGAAAAAAGTTCATTTTGAATTAGAAACTTTTCAAATTTACTGGGTATTATTATCATAAAACGAAATAATTTGAATGTTTGCATAAACTTTATGAGGGACTTTCACGAATCAGTGATTTTTTCGATAAGTTAACAGTTTGGCAGGAGCCTAAGACTTCAGTGGGCCATCTGCTCCCATCTTCTCATCATATTTCCAGTCAAGAGCACACATTCATCCTCTCTTGAACATTTCCAACTCGCTTATGCCTAAGTAATTCAACCTAACTTTACTCCATCACCCACAGACATCTTATCTTGAACTTCTATCGCATTGCAGGCGTCAAATTTGAGTTAGGTAGAATCGAGTATAGAGTGCAGGGGCAATTTTCCTGTCCACCTATTTGACGACAACGATAACATTGAACAAAAAGGAATTCTGAGTCATTACATCGGTAAAAAATCCGACTTGAATATGCGGATTTTCTAGAATTTTGAAAACGGAAAAGAGGCTGTATATTAGGGTGGTCCGAAAATGCATTACAAAATTTTTTCCTCGAATTTCCATGCGGAACGCCCGGAAATTTGTTCGAATCCACAAAAAAATAAATGCATTTTTTCTGCTTTGGGGGAAAAAAAATATTTAGAGGTGCCGCGAGCCCCGTGAAGTTTAACACGTATTTTCCATAAGAAAAAAAGACGTTTTTGTAAATTTTATTCCGAAATATTAATATTAGATGAATCAAGTTCGGAATTCACCATTTCTCTTTACAATTGGTCACAGAATGCGAATAAAATATTACTTTTCAAATATCATCCCCATAAGTCTGTTTTATAGGGGCCCGAAAAAACCTCCATAAGTGAAAAACTGGGTTTTTCAAGTTATTGGCGCTAATTATGATTTTTTTACGGTTTTTTCAACGCAGATTGTTTCAAATACATGAAATACTACTTTGTACTGATAATTAGATGTTTATTCAAATTGTTAAAACAATTTATTATTGTTTTTAGCAACTTTCTCTGCGAAAAGGGGCAGAGAGTCAAGGTTTTTTCTTAATTTTTCAACTTATTTTCAACGTTTTAGTTAGAGCGAGGTAATAATCAATTCACGTTAACAAAAATAATTGTTTAATCAATTTGTTATTATTCATAACAATACTCTCGTTGAATAATGCTACAAAGTCGCGGTTTGTTCTGAAATTTTGAAGTTTTTGTTCGCTTTTCGCTTATAGTAAGTAATTATTTAATTTCATTTAGCGAAAATAATTGTTTGAACAAATTGTAAATGTTTATAGCTATCTTATTCTAGATTGATAGTAGATAGTTGCGGTTTTTTCCTAAAATTTTAAACTTTTCATCACTTTTCAATTAGAGTAAAGTAATAATCAATTCATGTTAAAAAACAAATTATTTAAACAATTTATTATTATTTCTTATAATATTTTCTTTGCTTAATGATAGAATCTTGCGGTTTTTTCTGGAATTTTAAACTTTTTGCCCACTTTTCACTTGGAGTGAGTTGATATTTAATTTAACTTAACAAAAATAATTGTTTAAATAAATTATTATTGTTAATACCTATCTTCTTTTAGACTAGTGCTGAGAAGTTGTGGTTTTTTCTAAACTATTAAGCTTTTCATCAACTTCTCACTTAGTAAGGTAATAATTAATGCGAGTAAACTAACATGCTTATTTGAAGAATTTATTATTGTTCATGACCACTTTCCCTTAGATAATGTATAGAAAATTGTGGTTTTTTCTAAAATGTTTAACTTTGCTTTACATTTTTAGTTGTGAACAAATAATAAATGAATATTCGAGAGAATCATATTTTAAATAGTATTGTATTGTTTCAAGTAAATTATTTTTGTTCTTTTCCCAATGTAGAAAAAAAATTATTAACACAAAAAAGCTGAATCCATTCAGTGAAATTTCAATTTTGAATTTTCTACTGAAATTATCGATCTCCAACGCAAAAATTGAATTTTTTAGAAAGTAGATCAACTTTCAACCAAAGAGTTGAATTTTTGGCCCAAAAATATAGATTTTGAATCAAAAATGTAATTGTTGATGTATAAAATTTTTTTTTATTTTAAATAAAAAGCAATCTAATTCAACTAACAATCAAATCAATTCAATCTTATTCAATCTAAGTGAATTTCTTTCAAATCCCATTCGGTGCAAAGTTAATCATTCCAGAAAAAAACCACAACTTTCTAGCACTTATCTAAAAGAAAAGTAGTTGCAAACAATAATAATTTGTTTAAAAAATTATTTTCGTTAAATTGAATCAAATATTAACTCAATTCAAGTGAAAAGTGGGCAAAAAGTTTAAAACTTTACTCTAATTGAAAAGTGTTGAAAGTTTGAAATTTCAGGAAAAACCGCAACTATGTAGTATGAATCTAGAAGAAGATAGCTATAAACATTCACAATTTGTTTTAACAATTATTTTTGCTAAATTAAATGAAATAATTACCCACTCCAAGTGAAAAGTGGACGAAAAGTTGCAAATTCCAAAAAAAACCGCAACTTTGTAGCACTATTCTAAAAAAGTATTGTTATAGATAAAAAAAAATTGTTTAAACAATTATTTTCGTTAATTTCAATTGATTATTACTGCGCTCTAACTGAAACGTTGAAAATAAGTTAAAACTCCAAAAAAAAACCTTGACTTCATAACCCTTTCCTAAGAGGAAGTTGCTAAAACCAATAATAAACTGTTTAAACAATTATATAAACATCTAATTATCAATATAAAGTAGTATTTCATGTTTTTTAAATAATCTGCGTTAAAAAAACCACAAAAAAATCATAATTAGCACTAAAAACTCGAAAAACTCATTTTTTCACTTATGGGGGTTTTTTGGGACACTATAAAACAGGCTTGTGGGGGTGATATTTAAAAAGTAATATTTCATTTGCATTCTGTGACCGATTGTGAAGAGAAATAGTGAATTTCGAACTCGATTCATATAATATTGAGATTTCTGAATAAAATTTATAAAAACGTCTCTTTTTCTTATGGGAAATACGTGTTAAACTTCACGGGGCTTGCGGCACCTCTGAATAATTTTTTCTCTTCAAAACAAAAAAAAAATGCATTTATTTTTTTGTGGATTCAAACAAATTTCCGGGCGTTTTGCATGAAAATTCGAAACAAATTTTTTTGGACCAGCCTATTGTTCACGCCTCTTTGAAACTTGAAGAAATTATTTTTAAAAAATTTACCCTGAATATTATATTTATGAACATCTCGGAGTGGACTTTGAATGTTAAAACAAAACATTGTCTGTATACAATTGTTTGGTTTCCCAAGATCGGTTTATCCATTATGAATTTTTTGTTATCGGTGGTTAAACAAAAAACTAATAATAAAGCAGAAATTTTGAAATTTGGGTTCCTAGAACCCGAAGACTCAATAATAAACACACGTCTTTATTCTTCTCCTAAATACGCGTTTATTTTTCTAATATTTGAGGAAATGTGTGTTCCCAATATTTTTCATGCGTGAAACTGACAGTTTTCAATGTGGAAGAATCTCTAGTCAGCAAAGCTGCATGATTATACGAGGATGAGTACCTTATATTTGCCCTTCTGACTTGCCCTGAAATTTCATGTAGTAAGAAAATGGTTTGTTTTGTTGGAAATTCGTATTTCTTGTGGTTACACTAGGGATTTTTCCTTTTGAGGCCATATTTAATTTACCCGATTCCTACCTTACTGACATGTTTTTTTTGCAACCACTCACGTCTACACCGAGATAGATATCGAGTTGATATTTTGAGAAAAGCCTCAAAAAACAATAAACTACGTTTTTATACAACATTTCGTTCGAAATTTTCAAGAAAAAATTTTTCTTCCAAATTTTTTAACCAAATTTTGTATACAAACGTAGTTTATTCTTTTCTAAGGCTTGCCCCAAAAAATCAACTCGATATCTTTTTCGGTGCGGACTTGAGTTGTTGCAAAAAAAAATAGATAATTTGGATCACGTGACCCATGTTTAACATTGCCTTTATTCAAGTTTTTTTTTGGAGCCTAATTATTTTGTACAAAATTCAACAAGTTCATATTTTGGCAGTTTTATTCAGTCCAATTTAACTGAAAAATTCAAGTTTTCAACGGAATAGCTCAATCCTCAACTAAACAGAAATTTTTTTCAACAAGAAAGTTTATTTCAACTCAAGAAAAAAAATCAGGAAGTTAAATTTTCAACAAAAAGGATCAACTATTTTTAAAAACTAAAAAATCTGCCGCTGTGCGAGCACATCATTCTGGTCGCATCGGTCGAGTCTCACGCTTCGCGGACGTTCTTCTTTTGAGGCTGGAAAGCAAAACGTTAGTCTAGAAACGTGAAGATCTCTTCGGATCTGCGAAGACCGGTCAAGATCGAATTTTTTTACAAAATATAGGAATTTTCAACCATATCGTTCAATTTTCAGCCAACTTGGATTTCTCATCTAGAAGATGAATCTTTTACCCAAATCCATTACCAATACCAAATCCAATACCATTTGCAACAAAATATATGAAATGTCCACAAAACACACTTTCTTATAAGGACAAATAAAGATTTTTCAACCAGTTAAATCAGAGAAAAAATTTAGAATTTTCAGCAGAATCGGTCAATCCTAAAAGGATGAATTTTCTGCAGAGAATATGAATTTTAAATCAAATGGTGCAATTTTCAACCACGAAGAAAAATTTTCTACCTTAAGAATAATGTCCTAACAAATAAGACGTTTTCCCATAAAAATATGATTTCTTAAGAAAAGCATTGATTTTCTACTGAATATGTTAATTTACAAGCAAAAGTTGAATTTTTGAGCAAATGTTAAAATTTTTTAAGAACAAATTTATTCTAAAATACATTGTTTGATATTCAAGCAAATAAGAAAATATCGTAAAATACCGTTGAGTTTCAAACCAAAAGGTATAAATTCTCAACGCAAGAAGGAAATGTTGATACTTCAGATAGGAATATTTGGATTTTAAATAAAAAATAGTCACATTTAAACAATTAACTAAATTATCAAGCAGACAGGGTTTTTGTCAACCGAGCAAGAGAAGTTATCTATGCGGATTTCTAATTTAAAGACACTTCACCAAAGAAGTAGAATCTCCAAAAAGACAATTGGATTTCAAGCAAAAAATGATTGAATGTTTAACCAAATAGTAGAATCTTCAAGCCAAAAATACAAATTTTTAATGCAAAAGAAGATAAGTTTCACAAAAAAAATTAATTTTTAACAATATAAGTAAACTTCCAAAACAATAATTGCATTTTTCACCAAATAGCTGATTTTCCAACCAAAAAAATGTCTCCAATAGAAAATATAATACTTAAATTAGTTTGAAAATTATTGTAAAAAAGACGAATTTTCAAACATTTTAATTTAATCACAAAATACTAGATTTCATCAAAATAGCTCAAGCCTCAACAGATGGTTTTCTGAAGAGGAATTTGAATCAAGAAAGATTCAAGTTTCGCCAATGGCCATTCAACGCTCGAAAAACCAGTTCCCGTCTGATCACCCAAGTTAGGCAGCGTTAGGGCGGTTAGTAATTGGATGGGTATACCATCCAAGAATGCTGCGATTAGGACTCTTTATAAGTTACGCTTACGCTTTTTTATATCTGCGATGAAATAATATAGAAAAAAAGGAGGGGAATTTGATAATAATAAGAATAATAAGAAAAATATGAAAAATGAGGGAATTTGATGTTTCTGACCCCTATGCTGAAATTTTTTTTTTGTGCACAGATAAGGGACCGTACCTGAATTACGTAACAGCTCCAAGGAGGAGGGGAGTCAAAAGATTCAGTTACACTTTGTTACGGAACGGGGTGGGCGGTTTTCTCAGGTACGTAATTTTCTAAAATTCGGAAATTAAGATGAATTTCAAATCCAACAGGACGGATTTCCATCAAAAAAGTTTGACTTTCGGACAAAAAACATGACTTCGAGAAAATAGTTGAATTTTCAACAAAATAATTACATTTCTACCAGAATTATCGAATGTTCAACCAAATAAATTCTCAAACTACAGATAAATTTTCTACCAACTTTTAAAATTATCTTGCAAAAGAGATTACACTTCATTTGAAAACAAATACAATTTCAATCATATAATTGAAATCTCAAGTCATGAAAACTAGGTTTCTGAAAAATAGTTGAATTCTCAAGAAAAAAATTCATTTCAAACTGAAAAAAATGAATTCGAATGAAAATGAATGGAATAGCTGAATTTTCGATAAAAAATATGAACTTTTTACCAAGAAGACCAATTTTATATCAAAAGGCAAAATTTCAACAAAAGATTATGACATTATGACATTTTCAACTGTCGAAGATAGGTTTTTGAGCAAACATAAAATAGTTAAATCAGCCGTTTCGACAATTAAACTAGAAAAAAATTATTTTTCACCAAATTAATTGAAACAAGACGAAATTTGGATTAAAAAACAAATAGTGGAATTTTCAATTATTGAAGGGTAAGTTTCGGAACAGAAATATGATAGTCAAATGGTCTGCTGGAAGTTCAATTTCCGAACAAATGAAAGATGAATTTTCAAGCAAATGTTCACATTTTCAATCAGTAAGGTAAATCTTAAAAAATGGATTCTGAGGAAATGGTTTAACTCTAAGCCAAAGAGTACATTTTTCAACCGAAAAAATGGTTTCTTAACCTAGAAGATTAATGTTTTATCAGAAAGACTATCTTTTAACAAGAAACCGAGTTTTTACCCATTAAATTAAATTTCCTATCAAATTGTTGAATTTTCAAGCCAAAAAGACGAATTCTGAAGAAAATAGTTGAATTTTCAAGCCACAAAGACGAATTCTGAAGAAAATAGTTGAAACCTCAACTGAAAAGAAATCTTTGACCAAACAGTTGCATTTCAAACAAAAAAGGATGAATTTAAAATCAAGGACATAACCTCTCTACAAAAAATATGATTTACCAACAGAAAAAAAGGAATTTTCAACCAAATAGAAGAACGTTAAACAAAAACGAAAATTTCCAAAAATATATTTCAATTCTGAACCAAAACAAATCAATTTCCTATCGAAAAGAAAAATTTTCAAAAAAATAAAATGATTTTCAACCTAATAGTTACAACTTTTTAGAAAATATACGAATTTTCAGCCAAAGAAATGAATATTCGATAAAATAAATACAATTATGTCAACTAAATGGTTTAATCCTGAAGCATAAAAAATTGATTGTCAACCAAACAGTTGCATTTTCAACCCAAAAGAATCATCTATTTTCAACCAAGAAGAGCAACTTCCTAATAAAGAAACAATTTTCTATCGAAATAAATGAATTTTCAACCGAATGCATGAATCTTGAATTAAATAGATGAATTTTCAGACTGAACGATATTTCCTGAGAAAGGTAGATGAATTTTCGATGAAAATATTATTTCTTCACCAAAAATAGAACGAATTTTCAAAAAAATGTTTGAATCCTCAACCAAAATAGCTTGACTTGTAACTGGATAGTTGCATTTTTCACCAGAAAGAATGAATTTTCAACCAAGGATGTAAGCTT
>WSXT02145203.1:0-10391 GCA_011762715.2 Neuroterus valhalla
AACTTGCGCACCAAAAGAAGATCTACAAATTTGGTAAAGTTAACTTTTTGATAGGACAAGAAGTTTTGGCTTCATTTATAAAAAACCATAAAATGAATTCATTTCAATCAGGAAAAATACCTATTTTTCAATTTTTTTTTTCAATCGTAAAAAATGAAATTAAAAATGGATTTCTAGAAAAACTACACAACATGTGAAAAAAAATCAGGCAACAAAACTTCTCTACCGCTTTGGATAAACTTTGATTGAGTGCGCAGCACGAGGCACGCGATGAGAATTTACTCGTTAAAGCCGGAGAAGCTTTAACAAAAGAGAATTCACACTCATCAAATTGAAGTGGTAGACATTTCGCTTCTGAGTTTTTCATTATTTTTTGTGCAATCAAAATGGGAATTTTCGATTTTTTGAGAAAATTCAAAAAGTTGTATTCAAGATCTTGTAGGGCTCTCGAAAAGAAACATTTTTTTTCTCTGACTTTCTTTTCAATCTTGCGTTATTTGGCTAAAAATTCACATTTTTTGTTCAGATTTTCGAATTTTGAAAATGCCACAACTCTGACAATTTTGGTTTTATCAAAAAAAAAATCAGGGGGATAAATTGCTTCTCTTTTTACCTACTACGAGAAACCATACCTACAATTTTTGAGCCTAGGAAAAAAAAACCAAAAAAATGTTCAAAATGCTCACCCTCTTTCATTTTCCATCCAAAATAGCTAGTTAACGAACACGACTTGTCTTTTTGGTCCCTCAAAATGGGTGCCAAAGCACGATCGAATTTGATCATCCTTTCGAAAGTCATCGAGTTCACAGATTATTTTCCATTATTTTTTGTGGGATCAAAATTGAAATTTTCGATTTTTTGAGAAAATTTAAAAAGTTGTATTCACCATCTTGTGGGGCTTCCAAAAAGAAACATTTTTTCTTTCAGACTTTCTTTCCAATCTTGCGTTATTTGGCTGAAAATCATCATTTTCTTTTATATTTCTGAACTTTGAAAATGCCACAAATCTGAAAATTTTGTTTTCATCAAATAAAATCATGAGGATAAATCGTTTCACTTTTTACTTTCTATAAGAAACTGTAATTACAATTTTTGAGTCTTGGAAAAAAAAGTTTTAAAAAATGCTCAAAACGTTCTCCCTCTTTCATTTTTCATCCAAAATAGCTGGTTAATGAACTCAGCTTGTCTTTTTGGTTCCTCGAAATGTGTGCCGAATGGCAATCCAATCCGATCATTCTTTCAAAAGTTATCGAGTACACTGATTACGGACTACAGAATACAGACTACAGACAGACAGACACCTTCGTAAAAACCATTTTTTCGGACTGAAATGTAATATAACCAGAAGGATATGTGGGAGGGATGCAATCAGCGAGAAAAGATCGCGTAAATGGATGAGGAATAAGTCACATGGTGTTGGTGCTGAAAGAAGAAATAACGGTTTAGAAAAATATACTACGGAAGGAAAAGACAAAACAATGATGAGGATAGTGAAATCAAGGAAGAAGAGTGTGATAGTGGTATGTTTGTATAGGAGAAGGGGTAAAAGGGAAACTTTGAGAATGATGAAGAAATCGACAGAGAATTAGGAAGAGGAATCAAAGGTAATAGTAGAGGACTTGAATCTATAGACTAGGAAACAAGGAGGACAGCTGTTGGATGAAGAAGAGGATGAAAAACTTCATGAGAAATTTCAAACATGAAGAGACGGACAGGAAGAGTAGGAAGCTTCTGCAGCTTCTTTGGGAGACTGGATGGTTAGTTTGGAACGCCAATACCAAGGGAGATGAAAAAGAGGAGATCAAGTTTACAGGGAGAGAGGATGCCGTAGTAGATTACATCTCGGCCAAAAAAAGAATAAGGAATAGGATTGTTAGAATGGGAATAGGAAACGAGATACGTTTCGAGCACTTTCCTGTAGGAGCGCTGTTGATGCATAGAGGATCTAAGCGTGACAATTCAGAGAATATAGAAAAAAATCAAAAATAAGAAGATGGGGAATATGCGAAGGAACCAACAAGGAGTGTGGAGGAGAGAATGAGAGGATGGTGAGATGACCTATGTGAGAAAAGTTAGGATAGGCTATAGGACAGTGTAGGAAGATAAAGGGAAGGAGAATTCGATAAAGAGAACTCAGTGGAAGGAAATGTGCTCATGGAAAGATTTTAAGCAAGAAAGACCAGAGGAGAAGGTAAGATACATGCAAGAAGGCGAGAGAGCGGTAAGAAAAGGAGGGGAATGTTGAGGTTTCAACAGGGAAAAAGGAGAAAGTTCGGGTTTAAATAAGAGGATCGCTAAGAGGGATGAAAAATAGGGTGAAGGGCGAAAGAAGAAAAGCGGGTGTGGGAGATGAGGACAGCGGGAATAAGATCAGTCTGGAAGAGGTTTTATATAATCCCAAAACTTGAAAGAAACAAAGCTACAGGTGAAGGTGGCTCAGTGAATGAAGCAATTAAATTTGTCGGAGAGGGGGTGGAAGAAGAGATGTGGAAAATTTGCAATAAGATCTTAGGAGGCGAAGGATGACCCAAAGAATAGAAGATAGGGCTGGTAGTGCCATTGATTAGGAAGGGGGGGGGGGGGGGAGAGAAGTATAGAGGCATCAAGCTCATGTCAGAAGGCTTCAGAATTCACGCGAAAGTTCTAAGGAAGAGTCAAGAAGGACAAGTTGGAGAGGAGAGATGTGTACTACATAACCAAACTGGCTTCAGAAAAGGTATGGAAACCATAGATAATATTTGCGTGCTCAATGTTCAGAGAATCTATTTTGGCGAGTACCATTGTTGTCAACGTCCAAGAATACGCAATTATGGTCCCAAGGACGCTTGACACCCATGTCAGGAACTGGACTGAAATTGGGAGAGCAGTGTAGGAACTTGGTGTGGAAGAAAGGGAAACTTTTTGACTGTTCATGGGTTTCAGAGCAGCTTTTGATCCCGTGATCAGAAGAGTCAATTGGCAGGCTATGAAAGGAAGAGGAAAAGATGAACGTTTGCTAGGAAGATTGAAGAGATATTTGTGGAGATGAAGGTAAGAGTGAAGATCAGAGGAAGGAAAGGGAAAGAATTCTGGACAGAAAGAGCACTTAGGCGAGGATGACTATGTTAAATCCTCTACTGTTTAATTTCCCAATGGCAGACTTGGAGGAGAATATGAGAAGGATAAGGAAAGAGGAGACGATACTAGGAATAGGCAAGCTGTTTTCTCTGGTCTACGTAGACGATGTAGTGCTAGTAGCGGATGACGAAAGAGGAATGAATCTGATAATAAGAGCGTTCGGAGAGTATATAAGAGGAAGAAAAAGTGGTGAAGTTCTGCTACCTAGGTTTCTGGTTCAAAGCAGGAAAAGGAAACAAGCTGCAGGTGATGAAGAGAATGTAATGTGCGGGTAAAGTGATGGACAAGTGTGAGGGATGGGAAAGGGAAGGTTCAAGAGCGACTGGAGTATGACGGTGTAGATGTTCGGCATGCTAGCATGGTCACAGTTAAGTTATAGAGTGGAGATTTGGAGATGGTAGGAATATAAGAGTGACGAAGGTCTGAATAAGAGATCTCTAAAATGGGTCATGGGGTTAAGCTGGAACTGCCCAGGATATATGCTAAGGGTGGAAATGGGAAGAGAGAAAATATTGATCAGGCAGCTGGAAAACCAGTCCTTGTCCGATTACAGAAGTGCTGTTGGCATGTTGGTGGAAGACTGGTGTCTTCCTGACTCATCCAATGATTAATTATGACTCATTACGAGTAACGCTTACCCCACGGGGGATAATGGCTAAAGGGTACAAAAAAACTGTGAGGGCGAAGGGCAGCAAGATCGCACAAGTGTGTGTACGGGAGATTAGTGACAAAGAAGGGAGGGGTAACGTGGGGAATTAGGAACGCCGAAAAGAGAGATACGAAAGGAGGTGAGAGTATGGGGTGCGACGAAGGGATGGAGAATGTCAGGGAATGGAAGAAGGGATAACGGCAAATCAGAGAGAGGAAGGATGGGAAATTATCTCAGAGTCAAGATATGACGGCTGGTACAGGATGATAAAAAACAAGGAAACCAGCATATCTTGAATAGGTCATTAAGAGGAGAGAGTATGGAAGAGAAAATTAGGTGAATTATGAATGGGAATGGTCAGGGCGAGGAAGGAATCAAGAAGCTGATAGAGTTGAGGGGGAAAGCTAAGAACACTGGATAGATCCAAATGACTCCAAAAGAAGGAAACAACAGAATTAAGGATAGTATGTAAGTGGATTTGTAAGAAATGGTTGGTGAGGTAGTACATAAGGATTTCCGATAGGCTGTTGGATAGGCTGTAAGGATTCTAGTAAGGCTGGTTGACGATCTTGACCTTTCATATCAAACAAGATTTAACCATCAATAATGGCTCCTCATTCAGGAAGGATCAGCCTCTTTATGTATATCATATCCCCCAAAAAACTTCCCAAATGGAAATTTGGGAAGGTGAGACAAATTTCGTAATACTGCAATCCAAAAAAGACCCAGATCCTTCGCGTCCAAAAATAGTAATTGTCAGAATTTTGAAAATCGGCTACGTGCAACGATAGCTACTATCATGCAGATTATTAATATTTTTGGTTTTTTGATATCAGACTGTATCATGGCTGTATCGCTGCCACCAGATGACGTAATTTTCTTTTCATGTCGTTACAATTATTTGGATAATTTTGTGAGTTTCCAATATTTTTCAATAAAAATTTACACCAACATAGTAGAAGACATACCTAATAAATTGCTTCTCGTCCGATCCTCAAATGATCATCCCTTCTTTAAAAAAAAATTTAAAAAGTCGGCTATTTTTAGACCCGTCACAGTGGCGTTCCCCCTCAATCTAGATGAATTCCATTTATGTTAACATAGCGTTTACTGATATATTCCTGAAAACTCCTACATAATCCTGATACTCTTATGTAACCCGATTACTTGACTAGTTTTTGAACAAGTGTTTTCTTTTTTGATTTATTAGTAAATTCTGAAAATTGATTAATTTGTCGCGAGTTGAAGTGAAAAAGGAGATCGATTTTTGATTTAAAAAAAAACTAGTTTCATATCAATTTCGGGAACAGTAAAAGATATAAAATATATTTTCTGGTAAGAAAAAAATGCGCAATGAAATTTTGTATCGATGTGTACTTTTAAGAATTGAAAGGTCGGGAACTCATTCTCGAATGGCCAGGCGTCACCCCGCTTTTTGACAAAGAATTTTACGGGCCTCCTTTGATGATCCGGCAGCTCAATTGACGTGCCCAACACTGCCACAGAAGAGACAGAGGATCAGAAGCACGGGTGTGAAAGAGATATTTCGAAGTAACAGCCAACATTTTCTCGCCATAGCAAGCGAGCTCAGGTGTGAAAGGGACGAATTGGACTTGCCATGCGGGAAAATTCTGAAAACTATCAATTTTAGTCCGACACATTTAATTAAGCATCGTCGGGCTCATTAAGACAAGGTATGAATGCACGGATAGATAATTTGACCCCTTGTGATAAGATCGTTAAATTTTTGGTCTTGGCAAAGGCTGCGTTTAATTTATATAAGAAAATGAAAAACGCGTAATCTTAGCGTGGTCGTTGGCGCTCGTTTCTCTCACCTTCGGCCAACCACCGCTGGCCAGGATTTCCGCAAAGCTATTATTTTATCAGTCCAAATTTGATTAAAATCTGAAACTCGAACCTTAGACTTTTCAGGATTACAGTTGTGTAATGAAAATTTAACAAAAACTGATTTTTTTTTGTTTGAAGTAAAATGAGCTCCTAATATATTATTGATAATAATAATAATAATAATAATAATAATAATAATATCATATGAAAGTAGTTTATTTTCTTCTGACTCGAATATAACTACCTGCAGAGGATCAGACACGACCCTTGTCTTGACCCTCCTACTTTTCAGAACGTGATATTCACCATCCGTTCACGTACAAACGGTCAGCGAAATTCAACTCCCAATTGTCGTTCAAAATAAGGATTTATCCCAGAATACGAGCTGAAGTAGCAACTCGGCATGTTTAAAATTCTTATATTCACTTCCAAAGAAATTCTAGGTTTTTAACACTTTTCGTCCAATCTGCAACGAAAGTATGCCTTTTCGTTCACGATAAGAGGCGAAGAACAAGTTATGAAGCAACAAGCCTAAGTACCACAGGCAAAATATTTACGGGAATACTCATCAAAAAGGTGATGGAAACATTTGATAAAGCGATTCGGGAAGTTATACATGGGTCTTATGTCTGAAATTCCTGGAAATAATAATGAAAAATAAAGAATCCAACGACCAAATTTGGACAAACACCCTCAAGAGTCTCTATTCAAATTTCAAGGAACAACATAAAAATGAAATGAAGAAAAGATAAATGGGGAGACAACATCAACAACTCCTTTCCTCTCATTTTTCGTCTCTTGTCTTTTTTTAATTTTTAATTATTCACAGGGCACAATGCGATAACATTACAAATATCTGCCAACGACGCAGTGTTCACGTGACACCCTCATCTTAGTAAAAAATATATCCAACCAACATCTACAATTGTATTCCCTGCCATTCTATAATCCCTTCATAAATACTACATACTTTTCTCATTCGTTACCTCTCTTTTTATCATTCTGAATCTTCTCTATTGTCTGAGCCATTCAACCATATTATACCATCTGTTGTACTGGGATTCCAGAATTTCCTCCATCTTTTCTTTCCGTTACTCACCATCATCCCTCATTCTATTTCCTGCCATTCTGTATTCCCTTCATGAATACCACATCCTTCCCTCATTTGCTGTCTCTCTCCTTCCCATATTGAGCCATCTGTATGGCTTCTCCTTTCTCTAGACCCAATCTCCTTTATGCACGCTTCCGTGATTTTTCTTTCCTCTCCCCTTTCCAGCTTCTCTTCAAACATCCGTACTCTCAACACTTGCCGTAACACTTTTTTCTCTCTACCCAGTTCTTCCCTTAGCATATATCCTGGACAACTCCAACTCATCTCCGTAACCACACTTGATAATCTTTCGTGAAGACATTCCACTATCTTTTGCTGCTTCTACCCCCAAATTTCTACTCCATAGCACACTACTGCCCATACTAGTACATCAAACATCCATATTCTCATCCCTTGATCATCCTTAAACCTTCTCTACCCTATGCTTCAACATCATTTTACCCGCTCACTTGATCCTTTTCCCTACTTGTGGCTCGTTGCCTCTCCCTGCTCAAACCAAAACCCTTAGTAACAGAAGTCATTCACTACTGCAATCACTCCTTCTTTGAACTTCCAATTCTACTCCATTTTCTTCCTACTATTCCTGAAGCACATTATATTTGTGTTACTAACGTTAACCGTTATTTTTCCTTCTTTTGTACTTTTCAAACCCTCTGAACACCAAATTCAATCTTCTTTTGTCCTCTGCTTATAGTACAACATCATCCGCATATGCTAAATAGTAAAGCTTACTGCTTCCCAAGATCGTACCTCCTTTTCCTTTGTTCTTTATACTAAAAATTAGCCCTCCTATCCCTTTGTTCATTTAGCTCTTACTCTAAGTCTGCTATCTTTATACTAAACATTAGCGGGCTTTCATTCCTTGCCACAACACCCTCCTGCTCACTGAGTCGAACGTGGCTTTGTAGTCTACGAACAAGGCCACCGGTTTTCCTCTCCTCCGCCTCAAGCTCCTATTCACTAGATAGTTCAGGAAGTAAATATTATCATTTGTTCCGATTTCTTTTTTCAAGACCGTCTGGTTGGGTCGAATACTTCCTTTTCCATCTACCTGACTCTCTAACCTGTTCCTGAGCACTTCCGCATAGATCTTTTACTCCACCGATATCAGAGTGATACCTCTTTACCTTATCTTTTTTTTTATAGGCGAAATCACTAATCCCGTCCTCGGGTCTTTAGGTCATCCTTCTCCTCTCTATCTCTTGTTATAGATTCTCGTCATCTCTTCTCTTACTCCTTTACCCTCATACTTGAGAACTTCATTTTCTATGACATCCTCTCCCGTCGCTTTGTTTCTTTTCAGCCTTTTATTGACTCGTTCACTTTTTCCCTGCCTATATCGTTTCCATCTTCCCTTTCTTATCTATCACTTTCTTTTCTTCTTCTCTAACCTTTCTTTCTTCACCTTTTTCAAGCCCTTTGAGGTACTCCGACCATTCACTCATTTTTATATTCTCATTAACTCCTTTTTCCCTCCTCTTTCCTTACTAATTACCTCCTATACGATTCCTTCCTTCAGTGCTTTCTCTACCTCCTCTATATAGTCTCATCATAAGTAATTGATGAGTATGGGTTGTCGAAGAATGTTGTGTTGGAGGCACATTGTTTGACAAAAGAAACAGGAATTTGCTAAAATAGTTTGGTCATGATGGGGAAATGAATGGAGAACGAATACTAAAACAAATATATGCAGCCAAGGTGAATTTTGTTTACATAAAAAGGTGTATGGATGTAAAGGAATCAAGAGGAGGGGAAGATAAATGCATGGTTAGAGATATTTGGACGGCACACAGTGGTTGGAAATCCCGAAAAGCTGGTCAAAAGTCGAAAATATCGTCAGATTTGTCTCAAACTTGGCATATTGGGGTATTCGAGGTCGCCAATCAAGAATTGGATACTGAGTTTATCGAAAACAAAATGGCGGATAAATATTGAGAAATTCCATCCGATTTACTCTAAAAATAGTATAAGGGGGTTTTGGAGGTCACTGATTCAGAATTTTATATCGAATTTTTCGAGAAACAAAATAGCGGATTAAAAGCGGCAGACGACTACTGATAAATTACATCTGATTCAAAAAATTGTATACAGAGGTTTTTGAGCTCGCTGATTGAAAATTTGATATTAAGTTCGTCGAAAACAAAATGGCGGAATGAAAATGGCATACGACTACTGAAAAATTACATCTGATTTACTCAAAAAATTGTTAACGGTGGTTTTCGAAGTCGCTGATTAGGAATTTGGCATTAGGTTCGTCTTTTTAGTCGAAAACCATCAGTCGCCGGGTAAAAACATGTTGAACATGAAATATGTATTTTCAAAGGATCTGCAATTTTTATTTGGAGTTTTTTCATTAATTTTCACTATTCGCTGAGATAACCGTGAAGAAACATTATTTTTATGGGTTTTTCATGGTTTTCACCATGAAAATCAAATGTGCGGGCATTTTCACTTTCATATTCGTAATTAGCGCGTTAAAAAACACAGGTATACGAAGCTTCGGATTGATCAGAGGTAAGCGCTTCTTGGAACTTCATACCTTTACATTTTTTGTCTTTGAATTGTTTACGAAGCTTTTTTCGATGATATATAAAGTTGCAACAAGTGAAAGTTGGGCTTTTGACATAAGTTACGTGAAGGTCATGTTGGTATGAGAAAAAAATTCTAAAGCGGGGTTTGGCGATTTTTTTTCAAACGTTTTTGAATGCATACTTCCAATTATAAACATTGAATTCTTCTCTATTAGATCGACAAGATATCAAAGTGACACGATGTGACTTCGTGTTTCCTGTACACAACAGAAAATTGAACTCATTTTCAGGAGAAGATTCCATTTTGTAGAATTTAAATCCGATAATCCATTAAAAAGTGATGCACTTTCGGAGCGAACGGTTTTTTTCACCGGTACGAACGTTTCACTAGTCACTCCCGACGGTCAATTTTGAAATGATAACTTGGAGCAAGTAAGAACGTTTGCTCAACTACAGCGATGGGAAACGATGGGGAAAACATAATTCAAGTATTGCCAATCAACGAAAATAGGTTTGAAGGAGAATTTTTTTTCGACTTTTGGCCAGCTTTTATTTATTTCTAACCACTGTGCGGCAAATGTTTATAAGAGATAGAAAGTCATGATGGATTGTGGATACTGACAGACCCACGTAAATAGTTTTTTTTGTTGATTATCATTATGGGTCAGAAAAACCCTTCACCTAGAATGATTGCTATAGAGATTGAAAAGAGACCCGATTTGGAGCTACATGTTGTGGGATCAGTATGATTGAAGACCACACGATTATGCATCAGTTGCATCTTTTTCTAAAAAATATCAAGTTTTTGGAAATCGTTACATTTTCAAACTATAGAGGAGTCAAACCGCGTCAACTGTGTCAAGGATTTTTAACGAAGTCTTCGATTTTTGAAATTCATACAGAAATACAAAGAAGACCATCAAACAAAAAAAGAATTTTAGTATTTTTGCAAAATTCCTTTTTTTCATTCGTTTATTGCAATTTATATTCTTAGGCATGTTTTTCTTGAAAAAATAATATCTTTGAGCTCAATTGCGATATTCCTTTTATATTTCAGGAAGTTGTTGCTTAGTCTTTTTGCTTCAAATCAAGTATTACAGTTGACTCATTTTTAATGTTTTTCCATTTTTTTATC
>WSXT02145214.1:0-10391 GCA_011762715.2 Neuroterus valhalla
GATTTGAGCAGTTTGTAAGAATTTCTAACAGATTCCTGCACGAGACTGGTGACCTCATCAGTGTGCAACTTAACCAATAATAATTCGTTTACAATGATCAATGATAAAGCGTGATAATAATGTGTCTTATTAAAGTTAATTAAAATTTCTTCATTTTAGAACTTGCAAAACTGGGGTTTACACCCCCCCCCCCCCCCCTTTCTCTCTCTTCCCTTAAGATCTCTTCTAATAATGCCCTATTCACCAAATTTTTTGGGATTCTACACTTCTACCTCGTTTCCAAGAAACTTCCCCTATTTTATAATAAGGGGAATATAATTTTTTCATTATCATCTTTTTAGTCGAATATTTTGTTTGATGGGGAACCACTTAATTAAAAATCCCCTTTCTTTTTCTATTAACGATTCATCTGTTTGGTTCGAAAATTTATTTATTGTTAAAACTTTGTCCAGTTTTTGGTGAAAAATTTTCCTTTTTCAGTTAAAAATTCTTCTATTTTAGTCAAATATTCAACGGCTTGGTTGGGAATTGAACTTCTTTGTTGGAAATTCAGGTATTTTCTTAATAATCTGCATTTTTCAGTAAAAAACTAATCTTTTTGGTAGAAAAAGTCGAAGTTTCGGTTTGAAATTCAACTATTTGGCTGAATGTTGATATTTTCTGTCAGAAATTTTTTTTCACAAAATTCATCAATTTTTTTTTCTAAACTCCATCCGTTTGGTTGAAAATTCAATTATTTCGTTAAACTTTCATTACTTTGTTTCACATACATCCTCTTGTTCAAGTATGTAACTATTCTGTTGAGAATTTTTTCCATTCTTGGTTGAACATGTATGTCTTATTGTTTCAAATTCAACATTATGGTTGGAAAGTTATCTTTTTTATATGAAAATTCATTTCTATTTCCGGAAATTTGTTTTTTATTTGACGAAAAATAAATTATTAACTGTAAATTCAACTTTGCCGTTTTTTGTTAGAAATGTATGTAACTTGGTTAAAACTGCCCTTTTTGGATAGGACATAAATCTTGTTTGTTAAAAATATATAAATATGTATTCCTTTTATTGGTTGAAAAATCATCTATTATGATCGAAAATTCGACTTTTTTCTCAAACATTCTACTTTTTACCTTAAAAGCTTCTCTTTTGATGAGAATTTGCCTTTTTGAGTGAAAAATAAATCTTCTTTGTTAAAAATTCATCTATTTAGTGAAGGATTGAAGTGCCTGGTCAGGAATTATTATTTATCTTTTTTGTTCAATGCAACTGCTTGAAAATCTTTATTTTTTGTTTAAAAGTAATCTTCAACAAGAATTTCGTTAGAAAGTAAGAAGTAATTTTTTCAAATTACATAATCTATTTTTCCGAGGATGTAACCATTTTGTTAAAATTTTGTTTTGCTTGGTGGAAGATTCATCTGTTTGCTCGGAAAAATTACGGCGTTAGAAATGCGTTTCAGTTTTAGTAAAAAAACTCATTTTTATCGTAAATATAACTATTTGATTGAAAATCCCTCTATTGGTTGGTTTATCAGAGCAACCACGACAAAAATCAGGCATTGTATTTTTCTAAGTTTATCACATGGCAATCTGAGGAACAGTGTTGCCAGGTTTACGGAATTTTCGTATTTTACGGAAATTCCGGCCTATCAAAATATTTTACTGATTATTATACGGATTTTATACTGAATTTTGAAACAGACGAATTTTGTACTTAAAAGGAGTAAACGTGGCCAAGTGACGCGCGTAAGGAACGAATTTCCTTCCATCGCTTAACAATTACTGAATATAAATGTTCCTCAAATAATTATATAAAAGTAATGCGTGTTTTGGAAACACGCGGTAGGAACGGAGTTTCGAATACGTGCTAAGGAGAAGGACGTACTTATATACGGGTCATTTCACGTCAGAATTATCATTCAAACTTTCAGAATCTAATAAAGATCACTTTTTTGAAATGCTCAAAAGTAAAAATCAATTATTCATTAGAATCTGAATTTTTCTAAATATGTTCCTAATTGCTAATACTTTAACTTTGTAATTTGCGAAAAATATTCAGTATTTATTTATCCGCGAAACATGCAAAAATGTTAAACAAATTGCATTTAAAAAAAAGGTATCTCCGAAATGAAGTGAATGAAAACCTGTTACTTCGAGCGCGAGCTGCTGCATCGTCTTACCCAGTCTACCACGACCTGCGTGAAATTAGCAGAACAACCAAAAAAATTCCAACTTTTTTTTATTCACGAGCATGCGAAGTCGACAACGTTGACCAGCGTTTTCGTAGATATTTTCCCAAAGGCTTCCAGTCAATCAACTTTGAGTGAGAGTCAGCTACAGTTTTTTGCAAATTCTGTTAAGTGAATTATGTTTGCGAAATTCGTATTATGCATAAGCAATGTTTTTATCGGAATGAAATTTGTAAGGAACATGCATATAACTGTCTAGAGAGTGACAGAGATTTTGAAGTTTTGATATCTTATCGGATTCATTCATTCATTCAAATTTACTCTTCTTGCCCCAGATTCGAATTTGTTAGCTCTTCAAAACATGTATCAAAGCAAACTTTGAAACGAAAGGCGAAATAGACCAGAAAATTTGTATCTAACGAATTCATAATTCTGTACAAAAATCTCAAATAATAGTGAAAATAGTAATGAAAATCTTGAGTGATAACTTTTGATCTCACTTTGCTGTATAGAAATTTTTTCTTCGAAATACTACAGATTACAAGAATTATTTATTGTTCATCCGATAATTAAAAAAAAATTACTTCTGCATAAAACGAATTTGGTAAACATAATTTATTCAACAGAATTTGCAAAAAAACTGTAACTGACTCTCATTCAAAACTGATTGACTGGAAGCCTTTGGGAAAATATCCACGAAAACGTAAGTCAACGTACTCGACTTCGCATGCTCATGGTAGACTGGGTAAGGCGATGCAACAGCTCGCGCTCAAAGTAACACGGTCCTGCATTATTTGTCATGTCTCAAAAATTTATTGACGGTCAACTCTAAAATTTTCATGAGAAAGTCTCTTAAGTATATTCCAAATTACATAGGCAAAAATTTTATTTCGGAGATACCTTTTTTTTGTAAATGCAATTTGTTTAACATTTTTGCATGTTTTCCGGATAAATAAAGACTGAATATTTTTCGAAAATTACAAAGTCAAAGTATGAACAATCATGAACATATTCTGAAAAATTTAGATTCTAATGAATAATTAATTCTCACTTTTAAGCATTTTAAAAAAGTGATCTTCATTAGATTCTGAAAGTTGAAATAATGATAACTCGTTAATTTCACATATCATATTGAAATAAAAA
The DNA here is from genome assembly GCA_011762715.2 of Neuroterus valhalla. Lineage (NCBI taxonomy): Eukaryota > Metazoa > Arthropoda > Insecta > Hymenoptera > Cynipidae > Neuroterus > Neuroterus valhalla. The sequence continues at coordinate 3,331 of WSXT02145214.1, forward strand.
ATTACGCTTTTTCTATTTTTGTGTTAAAATCGAGGAAAATATAACTTTGAGTGAATTCAAATTTTAGTGATAAATCTGACGTGAAATGACCCATACGTATTCGAAACTCCGTCCCTACAGCGTGTTTCAAAGACACGCATTGATTTTATATAATTATTCGAGGAACGTTTATATCCAGTATTTGTTAAGCGACGAAAGGAACTTCGTTCCTTACGCGTGTCACTTGGACACGATTACTTTTTTTACTTCTATAACGAAACGATAATGAAAAATAGGAAGAATCGCAAAAGTAGCCCGATTTTTCATATTCAAACTTTGTTGTGAACCTATTAACAATTAGTTATCAAGTGCGCGAAAATTGGTTGAAAATTTTGCGTAATGCAAGAATGTTCGTTTTCGTGGAATCAATAGGTCGCAAAGGATGCTCGTAAAAATTTTTAACGGGTGTCATATATCCCTCTCTATAGAGTCTCTAGACCCCAATGAGATCGAGATTAGGATCGTTGACGCTCCTCTTTCATGTCACATTTAAGAGGCAATTTTTGCACAATTTTCTATCAGCTTATGTACATTCAAGAATTCTTTATAATTATCAGTACAACAAAACATGAATCGCAAAAATCGGACTATTTGTGGGTGAATCAGGAGATTTCCAACTAAAATAGTCGGATGAGGAACTTGAGCTGTGTGACTGCTGTGTTGAACTCAAATGTGAATTTTATTTTTTAAACTAAAAATTTTATTGATTTTGTACTTACAAATATAATTGTATTTCGAAGACTTCAGTTCTATTTCTATAACAAAAAATTACATTCATATTGTACTGACAGAATGTCATTCAAGAACTGCATTTGCAGTGTGTGTAGAAGTTTGTTTAAAACAATATAATATTTTTATGTTGATGGTAAAATTGGCTTTAGAGTCACAGAAGAATTCAAATGAATTTTCTATTGAATCAGACGTTTAAAAGTTTTTTAAAAATAAGATGAAAAGTGTACTGTGTTTCTTCAGTGCTCTGCTTCATTTACAACTTTTTCTTAAGATTCTTAAGATCAGTTCTCCATTAATTGATGTGACTTTCAAATTTTGATAAGTTTTGCGATTACTTTTATAAATAATGATGACAACGGATATTATGAATGTTGTCAAAATATTTTGATTCATTATTCCTAATCATCAAAGAGTTTTAACATTTTTTGTCCTAATTTATGTCTACAAAAAACTATTTTCATTATAAATTATATATTTCCACGAACCAAAATTTTTTGTTCCTTAATTTCAGAAATAAATCGCTGATGAGCGCCCATAACAAAGACTGAAACGTCTGATATTACAATAAATATTTCAACTGAGGGTCGATATAACTCCATCTTTTAACATTATATAACAATATATGTGAAACCGGTTTCCCATTATTTTTTAATTTTCAAATAGCTTTTCTTAAATAATTATTCCATAATGAAAGTTGCTTGATTTTCATAAAGTTACATTTAAGCTTCGAATCTTACATATTTTGAAATTTCATGTAAACTTTTATTTAATTTTATTCTCAGAATAGAATTTTTTCGTGGAATACATCAGTTGTGTGAAAGTGCAGCATTGAATTGATCTTGATTCTTCATAATTTTCACATGATCCATACGCAAGATATCTTTTACATATTTATTGAAACTCAACAAGAAAATTTCCAGAATAATTATTCGTAATTTCAGATTTCCTACTTCATAAATATCTGAATTGCGCGCGCCATATGAATCTTACTCCCTTTCTCTTTCTCTCTCTTGAAAAATAGAATTTTTCTCAAATGAATTAATTTTCTTAATATAAAAAAATTAATTTGCATTAACTTTGTATATTTTTGTATTGCTTTCAATTTTTATGATATCATAAAATGAAACATATCATACAAGGTTATGTTCTTCGTGTGACCCAAAAAACGATTTCTTTGCTACAAGACAAGTGAATTCCTCAAAATTTTTAGTTTCCAGAGAAAGAAAATTAATCTTCTTTTCGGAATTCAAATATTATGGCGCCACCAGGCACTACAAAATTTAGTTTAAATAACATGGAAAAATTCCGGATTCCTGGAAAATTGACCTTATGCATCAGGGTTTATTCTAAACGTGCTCAGTTTTTTCGAGATATAAGGGAAGCATCCAAGAAACAAAACAATAATTATTACTTTAATTTTAACCTTCTCCTACCCATCTCACAGCGCACAGTGGTCCGGCGACCCAATTTTCTGGTCAAAACTCAAGAACTCAAACAAAAATAGTACGATTTTGATGAAATTTATATTATCAAGGTTTTTCGACTCGCTGATTCCGAAAATGAAATCAGAATTGCAAATTCGAAATGAAAACCCTAAAATGGCGGACATTTTTTTGTGGAGTGTTACAATTTTGCTAAAATTCAAATCACCAAAGTTTTTTGGGTCACTGATTTCAATAATGGAATATAAATTGCAAAATTAAAAAATGCAGACCCAAAATGGCGGACATTTTTCGGAAAAGTGTTGCGATTTTGCTGAAATTTCTATTATTGAAGTTTTCGGGTCACTGATTTCAATAATGAAATCAGAATTGCAAAGTTTAAAATTGCTGACCCAGAATGGCAACATTTTTGTCGAAAAGTGTTCCGATTTTGCTGAAATCCACATTACTACTATTTTTGGGTCACTGATTTTGATAATAAACGTAGAATTTGCGAAATAAGTATGGCAGATTGGAAGGGCGGAAGTATTCCGTGAAAAATATTACTTTTTAGCCGAAAATGACGTGTCATACGTTTATTTTTCAATCAACACAAAATAACCAAGGAAAAAACATACTTTCTTGTAATACATTTCATATTTTATCCTCGTCATTGTCTCCAAGAACGCTGTCTGTGTCAGCATCTTCGAAGTAAAATCTTCCGTAACTCAGAAGCACAATAGTTTCGGGGAACAAACTTTTTCCTAGTTTGGGAGGGCTTTTCCTCTAACTAGAAATCAGTGGGTCCCGAGAAGCTATGAGGCGGAGAAAAATGTCTCTAATATTTTCTTCTCTCGGGCATCCGTGGGAGTAGTGTTCGCGATAATTCCGGGCGTCTTTATTTGGTGACTAATGAGCTTCTCTGGAGAGCTGTCCTATCGGCAAAATAGCCAGTTCAACAATTCGCGGGCCATGCAGCAGTTCTTTGTGCACGGTTGTTCACAAGTTACGGTTGTTCACAAGTCAATCCCTTACATTAATTGATTAGTATTAATTGGTTTCTTGACGATATTCATTGCAGAAATTGAAATGAAAAAACCAGTTTCCACCACCCCTCACTACGCTAACTCGCCCACATGTGCTATATGATTAGCAGCGACCGGCTTCACAGAATGCGTATTGTTGACGAATGGGGTGAACACGGGTGAATGATGCCGAAGTTTTTACAATCTGTATACTTTTATACACAAGGAAACGTTAGAATCTCCGCAGGATCTCGTAGGATGAAAAATAATTCTCTATGAGAAGAAATACAATTGAGAAAGAAAAGGAAAACAAAGCACTCGTATTCCATCATCAATATTGCATTAATACAACAATGGTTGTTGTAAAATATTTTCGTATGGTACATACTTTCCGGAACACCATCCATTTTCGTTTGCTTCCTTTCATTGAAAATTACCAGAACTACACCACTTTTTGTTCGGCGCTCGAAAACGTGCACGTGTATAGTCTCGCGCGGGTCTCGATAAATAGCAGTTTTGAGCGTTTACCATGGGCCAGGTGTTCAATGTCGACACCTGATCTTTTGGATTTTGAAGCTCCGATGTTATCTATTGACAAATAAATAAATTTTTACCTCGTACGGTAACTTTCGATTTTGGGGGTTTTGGCCAGAAAATCAGCCCGCTGGACCACTGTGCAGCACCCCGAATATAGCTCAATACATCAAGAAACTACACTTCAACATATTATTGTTACTTTTCACCCATTTTTTCGTACTTTCCATACAAATGATTACTGATTGCTAATTTGTATATTTTCCATAACTTTTTGAACAATTTTCAAATCATAAACAAAGTCAATCCATTTAAAAAAATATTATTCTTCACAAAATGTAAGAAATCATCGTATTTTCTGATTGGAATGTTTTCATTTGTCGTTGTTTGAAGTAATAAATTTTTTCAAGAACATTATCTTATTGTTGGAAAAACAATCTATTGTTGATTCTCCAAACTTTCCGGAAATCGAGCCCAAGATGATCTTTTTTCTCAATGAGTATTCTACTCTCGTGAAAATAAGAGATCAAGATCTTTAGTAAGAACTCATACGAGAAATTGCGCAAGAAAAATCAAGAGAACCATAGTAAGTTCTTCTGGAAGTTCTTGCAAGCGGTTTCTGTTTTTTATAGTTATGATCACGGATACGTTCTTGTTCGAGAAATTGTATGAGAAAAAAAAAACTTAATATATATAAATATACCGAGCCACCGAACTGCCTGGTTTTAAAACTCGTGAATGCTATGATGACCTCCTTGGTAGGATCACGATTAAAATGAGCATTAAAATCGACTAGAATCGATAGGAGAATATCAAAAGCAAATATCGTGAAATTTCTACTTGGGTATATTTATATATAAAATATATTTATTTTCTTATATAATTTATTGTACGAGAACTTATGCGTGATCATAATTAGGAAAAACGAAAACCGCTTGCAAGAACTCCCATAAGAACTTACTATGGTTTTTTTTATATTTCTTGCGCGATTTCTTATCTAAGTTCTTACTAAAGATCTCGATCCCTGATTTTCACGAGGGTAAAAGCAGGCAAGCAAGCTTGCTTGTAAAGCAAGCACAATTACCACTACACTTACAGCAACAACCATGAAAAATACCATTCATGACTTCGAATTTTCAAGCAAAACTTCAAAGACATTGCAGCATTAAACATAAGCAAAATATTCACGCATATTAAACAAGAAAAAGAAAACGTCAATTTCTCAGAAATCATGTCGTGATTTCTATCAAAAATAGATTTTAGAGATAACAGTCTTACGCTTAATACAGATCTGACAAATCAGGGCTAACGGCTTTACGAGCTAATCGAAAAAGTCGAAGAAGCAGGAAAAGAACGCAGAACGAAAAATCGAATCAATCGTATTGAGACAGGCATTACTTACAGAGGGTCCAGGGATATTGTGGCAGACTAGCCGGAAGCCGCCATTGCTTTTCAGGTGACGAACCAGGTAATATATCTATATATAATACTTTATATGTATATATATATAGATATAGTATCGCACAGGAGAACTAACAATGGCGGAGCCAATCAGCGCGTGGTACACTCGTCTGCCACACTCTCCCTGGACCCTCTGTAGCATTACTTATACGGGAGCGCTAACACATTTCGGCACTGCATTTTAGGTTTTAGCGCGTCGTTATGAGCTTGGCAGGATGTTCTGTTTATTCAGTTCCAGGAAAACATCAACGTTTCGTTGGGAAAATTCTGATAGAGAAGCACAGCAAATAGCTTCAACTCAATCCCAAACGGAAAGTCATCAAATTACGTCCGATGGGAAAGAAAGATCTTAATTGAGAAAACCATCCTATGAATCTATCGTTTGAAGAAAACTATTATCTATCAACTACTAGCATACCTATGTACGACATATATGTTTACAACAGAAATATTTAATTTAAATGTACACATAAATAGTCAAATGAATCTTCGAAATGTAGGATACACAACAACACGCTACTCATGCACACTTTGCGAAAGATTCTACACTGGACCTATAATAACATCGCGGGAATTTTCCGAACGCAAAAAAGTCACTAGACCCCAAAAAATTCGACCTTTGGATTGTATAGAATCACGGGGTGCTGAGAACTGTAAAATACCACACAGTGAAACCTATTGTATAGAATCACTATTTTTGTAGGAAGTGGGGCTTCTTGTTCGAAACCCAAACAGTGTATGAAAATACTAAATATATGGGTAGGAAATATAATTTTGAAGTAAAAAAAAATGTTTCATTGCATTTGAATTTCAGTTTTTCCATCCGAAATTCGTCTGGGTCTAAAATACCAACAGTTCGGTAGAAAATTCAAGTATTTGGTCAAAAATTACGTTTTTGTTTGACAATCAATTTTTTTTGGCAGGGAATGTAACTAGTTGGGTATAAATTAAACTCTTTTTAAAATATTGAAAAATCTGGTGTTGAAAATTCGATATTTTTGTAGGAAATCGATCATTCAAACTTGTATATTTCTTCCAAACTTCAGAATGTTTTCTTGAAAATCCGTCTTGTTTGGTAAAACAGAAATCTTCATGGTAAAAAATTTGTTGGAATTTCGTTGAAAAGTCGTCTAATTGGTTTCTGATTCAACTATTTTATAGAGAAATAGTCTTTTCTGGATGAAATCAACTAGTTGAGAATCCGTTTACTTTCTTCTTGAGAAGAAATTATGTGAACGGAAAATCAGTTGTTCCATTCTTTTCAATACTTATGTTCTTAAGGTTGAATTTCGTTTTTGGTAGAAAATTTTTTTCGTTAAAAGTTTATCCATTGTGTTGAAAGTGTAACAGTGTTGTTAAATCAATAAAAATACTGTAATATATATGAATAAGTAGGAATTGACATTTCTAGTTTCTTATTTAATCATGAATTGAAATTTTCGTGTTTTTTTGAAGATAGAAAAATCCAAAGATTTCGAAGGTTTCTAAGGTTTCGAAAGTTTAGAAGATCTTACAGAGATTTCACAAAGGTTGGTTCGCCAGATTTCAAGAATGATCAGAGCTTGAATCCGATTATTTTCATCAGTAACAACAATGAATTCTTATGAATAGGGACCTGAACTTTATGCAAATCGCATAATCGAATGATTTTGCATAATGGAATATTACTTGAAATTACATTACATTGCATAATTTGAGCATTTTCGTCGACATAAAATCGTGTCCCTACTTATGAATTAGAGAATTGAAAATTCGCCACGGGTTACTCAAATAATTGAGCGGCTGGATTCCACAACAGCCTCTACGCTCGGGCTAGTAGGAAAGGGAGGGGATACCGCGATGCGCGTAG
>WSXT02145225.1:0-10390 GCA_011762715.2 Neuroterus valhalla
TTTCCCCACCGATTCATACGATTAAAGCACATTGAGCGCGTGCGAAAAACGCACGACAACTTTCCGTGCAATTTCCGTTAGACAGTTCTCTCCGTGTAGTTTATTGCTTTATATTTCTTAGTTAAAGATTCAATTATTCGGTTCAATATTCCTGTTTATTGAGTTTATTCATTTCCAATTAATTGAATCATTTTTCATAAAATTTATTTAATGATTAAAACGTTGTAGTCAGCCGAACAGGCTGACTACAAAAGTTTTTGGGTCCAATAGGGCTTAGTTGAGAGGACACGCAAAAAAAACAAATCCTTCATACATGAATACGTTTGGCGGCCCTGAGAAGGGCCGATTTTTGGTCCTGATGGGGACCAATGGTGGATGTGTGGGATTGGAGACGCACTTCCCTCTGGAGGAAAGGGTCTACCTGATCCTTTGTGCTCGGCGACGTTGTTCTTGGGGGATGTCGGAGTCACTGGGACCCCAGCCACGGGATGGATATCCACATGGGTGTCCACGTATGACCCGACAGAGAGCGGGAAACCAGGAAGTGGTTGTTGTTGTTGTGGTTGTTGGAAGGTTAGATGCAGAAATCAGCGCGAGAAGCAGGCTGTCGCCTACCAACCCACGACCGGACCAAGCATGCCCTATACTTTATTGAACAACCCTAGAATTAAATTACATAACAATATTGCACAATGTAGGATGTTGTTTTAATAGTTTTACTTAAGAAAAAGGATTCAAAATAAAATAACAATAGAAATTAAGCGTTTGAAAATTGTGCTGAGCCGACGCAGAAGGGAAAGAACTTAAAAATTTGAAGCGCCGTGATGACGGCGTGCGACAACGTTGAGGGATTATTTCAACCTTTTTTGTAACCATTACAGCTGCCTCTACATCATCGAAAAATAGGATTCATATTTGGGGCTTCTATCATATCTGCTGAATGTGCAATTACCGCACTAGATTACTTGTAAGTATAATATTTCTTTCCTTTGAATTTTCCCCTCGTGCTGCATTTAATAGTTACTTTTCCTTATTATCTTATAATATAGTAGAGAGAAGCAATCATCAGCTTATTACGTACGAGCTGGATCGGATGAAGTTCTAAGAGGAGAATCTCTACATAACCTGACGGAAATTGTAGTTTATGGTACGGAACTGTTTTATGGGGATGCTCCAACTTATGATATTGCTCTGATCCAAGTCTCGCCTCTTTTTTCAATTCTCGAATGAGGTACAGCGAGCCTCTTTGCCAACTCAAGGTCCTCTGACTAATCCAAAAGTTCTTGTAGTTTCTAGATGGTATAGTATGAGCCAAAAAAATCCTGACGAAAAAATATCCGTAAGTATTTACATTATTTGATGTACGATGTTTCAAGAAAGCTTCTAATTTTTGTCATCTTGACTTGTTCTAACGGAAGGTTCGGTTATATTATCCGCAGACCAGAAACGTACATAGCCAACCCAATAAACTGGTCAAATATTCAGAATATTCAACGACATTTAGACCGGAACTTTCCGTTTTCAGGACGAGTGAGATCATTATTATGCAAAAAAGAAGGTCCTAGTTTCGGATCTCAGCAGAGTAGGGAGGTGATCCTTTTTTCAGAGGGAAAATCGTATTTGATTATAAAATAATGTTCAAATTACTGTAGTTGTACCCGTAAAGTAGGAGTGGGAAAATTGCTTGAGGCGATTCGCCATAAGAGGCATCCCACAGTAGAGTGAAATCTAGAAATAAATTTCAAACTACACTGCTATCTGCGAAGACTGCCCACTTTCGGCGCTGCTTCAACGGCCTTGAAACGAACTATGCAGGAGCTAAATCGTAAGCAGTCGGGACCGTACAAACAATTTCTGTGTCATTTTCGTCCGGTCGCCCATTGGCGAATTCCCCGCTCAAGTGCACAGCGCGCTCTCAGGTTGTGTCATTGGTACAAGTCAGCCGATACTGTAGGCGGGGCAGATGTCTCTTTCCAAACCCCTTGGGCCGACTTGTCCACGAGCGAAATTTCAGTAAGGCCAATCCCTAAGGGGAAAATCTTTGCAGGAGCAGTGTAATTCAGATGAGCATTTTTGGCCAAACTCGGCCTTTTTCTTTAAGAACAATCCTTCCTCTGGTTGGGAGAGATCGATGTGAGTAAGGTTCTTGAATTCTTGTATATTTGAACATTAATGTGATTTTATTTTAATGTTCAATCTATTTGGTTTGGGCATTCGATGATTTCCCAGAAGCTTCTACATTAACGTAATTCGAAGAACTCTGAATTCATACTTTTCTCCCATTTATTCCCATAAAGTCCTATTATAACTCAACTTAAACCCTAGAATGACTTTCAAAGTCATTACATATCAGTTTCTGAGACCAAATAAGAACGATACCAAACCAATATTTTCTTATACTGGTTAAGCAGTATTGTCTCAGGAGCAAAAAATAGATTCCGGCGAAATCAATACTTACTCTCTTTTGGACCCTATTGTACACGACGACGGGAGAGTAAGGCGTGTTATGGCCAAACTTTCAAGAGTAAGGGCAAGCGGGATGACGTAAACTGCGGTGGCTGTCTGTGTTTTCACAGTGGGGGCTCAAGTGACAAACAAGTGCCAGTCGAGGTTAATTGATCTTCTGCACGATTAAGGTCAGCTGAAGACATATGGTACTCCAAATGTCTCAGCCGCATGAATCAGGTGGCACTGGGCCGAATCGTTATTCGAAAACAAAGTGTCAAGGTTATTCAGGTTCCAGGAAGATCAAGGATCCAGACTAGGACAGATGGTATTCCAAAGATCTCAGCGGAACGGATCAGATGACTCTTAAACTGATTTGTGAATTGCGGATATGTTGGGAAAGGGTAGAAGATAAGTTTGAAGTACAGAAAAAGTTTCTCAAGATGTAGGAACAGGTGTTTTCTTTGGTAGCGTACGGTTATATTCACAGGTGTTCCGGAAGCAAGCATAACGATCTCGTCGGCTACTGTAAAATTGAATACAAACCTTAGAAGGGCCTATAGCTGACTAGAAAACGTATGGGTAACTATTGAAGCTGGTTACCAGCCCTGAACATAATAAAGGAATAAAGGAAACAAGCTAGTGGAGGGAGTTACGCGCGCTGTGAGTTCTGTTGTCACTGTATACGCAACCCTCTACTTACACCAAGTTCCTGCTAATCCGCTGGCATGATGGAGTGCCCCTTCCTTATTGAGTCAGGGATATAGTACATGCGCATGTGTGTCCCTACTTGGGCTTATTAGCGCATTTCTTTTCCTACGATAGTGGGCGCTCAAGTCGGAACCCTAATATACTTACTTATAGATTAGACTTACATTTTTCACTCCATGTATACCCTCTTCGGGTTTCTACATATCAATATTCCCCCCTCCCACAGGAGATCGTCAGACATTAAATCCTTCAACTCAAATCCCTTCCATAAGTCCCCAATAACCCCAAATCTCATAATAACCCTCCAAGCAATGCCTGACGTACCTAATCCTGTGGGATTTTTAATCTATGAAACCCCTACCGTCTGCAGCCGGATTTTCTATTTGGAACGCTCGCATCCGCCTGAACATTTAGTCTGAGGAGAGGAAAACTGCAGAAAACCAAAACTCCTGGGCGCAGTCGATTATCGACAGGCGAGTTCAGTTGTAGATATTCGATAGCATCGAATGCCTACACTGCTCCTCGGCGTCAAATCTCCTGCTCGACAGTAATTAAACAGGGTAAAAATACGACTGAGCAAAAATCTCGAAAAGTCTCCCACCCGAGCGCTAACCGCACTCGTTGATGCTTGACGTTCGAGATCCCGCCCAAGTCGGAAATAACCACGCAGCTACTGCTGTCGGTTCATATACTTACTTATATATGATCCAATTGATGGTCTTGAACTTCGTAGAACTAGTATATTATATTTTTTCAGGTACAGAGTGAATATCCCGTTTATCTGATGGAAACTAGAGTGCCACATGTCGCTTATGAAAAATGCTCCCGCCTGTATGATGGAGTTATAACAGATAACCTACACTTTTGCTATGGAGGAATTGGAGCAGATTCATGCTCAGGTGCTTCTGGAGGACCTATTGGTGACAGAAATACCGATTATGGGATCGTTTCCTTTGGAAAAGATTGCGCGGTTCCTAGTATGCCAGCTGTATACACTCGATTATCGACATACAGATCCTGGATTAGAGGAATATCGAACGTTTAATTACCTGGAAAAATGTTTACCTAATAATTGTTTCCGAAATCAAAATAAAGTTTCCGAAAAATAGAGAACTTTCATGTGTCATGAATACGGCAAAGAATTATTTTATTTTGTAGAGAATGTTGTAAATGAGTATATTTTTAGAAGAAATTAATCAATATTGGGTTCATGTATTCTCCTATTCAATTTTCAAAAGTGGTCAACACTTTACGGGAATAGATTTTCATGACTGAGATGACGTGGTTATAGGTCAGTTTTCCTCGGTGATCGTGATAGAAAGGAAGAACAGTTGGTTTTTTTACTGAAATTTCTTTCAGGAACCTTTTTAGATATGCAGCCTTTTTTGTAGGTTCCGTCAGTCTGATGTACTCGGCCTCTGTACTCCATAACGCCACAATACGATGCTTCCTCGCTTCCCAGCTGGGAGTTGGAGTCGACAAATTCTCCCAGTGTACCTGAAACCTTCTGGTATATTAATTCCAGTTTCCAAGTTCCCCAAAGGTTTCGAAAAATACGTTTTGCTGCTATCCAATGATCCTCCCTATTTGAACTGGTGAACTTGATCAGATTATTGACTGCATATATCATGCCTGATCTTGCAGCTACGAAAAAATACTATCAGACTCCCTATGAGTTCCCTGAAAGGATCAATTGCATATTTTTTTATGATTCTTTGAGGTTCCTCAGTTTCGTTCTCAGAACCAGCTGGAACTATTTGAAAACAAAAATATGTCATCGGCATAGATGGCAACCATCAAGACCTTACCTGCAGATTTTGCCGAATAGATGCAACATTTTCGTCACGAATCACAGATAAACTTTCCTTGAATGTTACTTCGTATTTAGTTTCACAGATTTTTCCTACTGAAATCAAATGAGGCACGTGATAAGTATTATCCAAGTCCAAGGATTCCGTTTGATTGAAGTCGGTTTACAGTAGTTTGACTGTTCCTCTGAATTAAATGAAAGTGGTTGCACTACTTGCCAAACTTAGCTTCCCACTTTCGCATTTTTCGCTGTAAACAAACTTCTTTTCATTATACATATGCAAAATGCAGGCACTGCCGAAACCCCATTCATATTACAATCGACGGACGAATGTCTAACCTGCGCACATTTGTGACATTCGAACGAAAAGGGTTTTTCTCTCTGCTGTTCTTTTCCAGGTTTCTTCCCCTTCCTATAATTTCTCTGATAGTGACCGCCACTGGCGCCACATGCCAACATGGCTTCCGGTCTTGGTTAATAATTACTACCTCCATATCCTAAAGCTCATCAACTGCGTCGAAGGATTCTAGAATGTGATCACGAACATCTGGACCTTCCACTGCTGCTTTTTGAGCGGGCCCTTTTTATTGGGTCAATTATTGTCGAGACAATGGCATCCATTTACTCACGCTTCCACCACACAGTAGTCACAAGATACCACCTTTAGATCGTGAATTTTTTGGACCATTAAAAATTAAATTGGCTTATGAGTGTGACAAATGGTTGAGTGCTAATTCGGGACGTGTCATTGGACAAACAGAGGTGGCCCATCTAGTTGATGAGGCTTTTCAGAAAGTTGCAACAGTCAATAATGCTACTTCAGGTTTTGAGACTTCTGGGATGTGGCTTATCGACAGGATTATTTTTTCAGAAGAAGATTTTACGGCAGCTTCAGTGACTGATATTAATCTTCCATCTACGTCATATGTGCAAAGTATCTCGCACAACTTCACAGCTATTACGTCTGCTGCACTTTCAGCTCTAGAATCTTTGCCAAGTACTTCTTATGCTTCAATAGAATCAGAGCCTATACCGAGTACGTCTTATGCTGTATCATCTAGAGTACCAGTCTTCGAGTTCTCTTCTGAAACGTTTTCAAGATCATCTACATCACCGAATTTATCGCAATCGAGCACTGTAACAGATCTGGCTTTAGCTGCAGTGACTACACCATTAGCTTCTCCATCAGCTGTAGGTACGCATTCTTACGAATTCACGCCGCCATCATCCATACAACCGTTTCCGAAAGCAACAGTACAAAATAGACGAAGGAAAGGTAAGAAATCAATTATTGCTAAAAGCAAAAAGGTCATTTTTGCGCGTTGTGTGGCGAAAAAAAAGTCGATCCACCTGCAGAGGACTGGATTTAATGTAACTTATGTCATAGCTGATGGCATGAGCAGTGCACTAGTTATTATCCAAAAGGTCGTTTCATATGTGATATATGTAATGATAACTAAGATTTTATCATAATAAGTTGAAAAAAGTGATCTGGTTTTAATCTGTTCAGATACAGAGAATAAGATGGGTTTTTAAGGCTCGAAAAAAGTGTATTTTCACCAATTTTTTTGAACGAAATGTTTCATTTAAACAATTTATCATATCAACGATACATATTTAATTAGTGTTTTGTGAAATTTTTATCTAAAAATATTGAACATTCAGCCCTTGAGAGTTAATTCCCTTTGACCTTTAAAAAAAAAGTGATGTCCGCAAGAACATGATAACTAACGACTGGGTTATCCAAAATAAAAAAAAAAACAAATTCTTTTAATCATTTCATATATAAAACTCGTGCTTGGACGGAGGAAAAACCATAAAAATTAAATTTGGATTTTTGGCGGAGCTGTGAACAAAAAATTCCATTTTTTGGTAAAATTTTTGCCATTTAGTGCCTCGTAAAATGAGTTGCAATAAAAAATTTTGAAAATCCTTCTTTCAAGCACGAGACAATGCTATTTATAAGAAGTGTACCAAATTTGAAGAGGATCAGTTCATAACTTTTTGAGAAATCGTGACCACCGACTTGAGCTTCGAGAAAAACGCGATTAAAGATTTTCGGTGGAAAAACATGCAGAATTTTGTTTATTTATTTTTTCGTCTTTTTAAATAGTACGAAATGTGAAGAATATCTTTTCAATGCTCAATCGTTTCAATAAAATATTTCATTTGATATATATAAAAAAAATTGGTAAAAATACACTTTTTTTGAGCCTTCGTACTGCGACGCGCCAAACTGCCGTAACCTGATGGGCGGAACTTCCAAAGGGTCTAGCTCTTAGACATTTGCATGCATCAATTTCAAATTTTGGGAAAATATTTTCAACATATTGTACTCTTGAATAAGACAAAGAAACAGAAATCGATTTTTTGAAATTTTCAAACCCATGTAACCCCTTAAGCCTTCCATATGTGCTATAGGGTAAGTGTACCGGTCTCCGGGCACGTACCAGTGGTCGGACAATCCTATGTATTTCGTCGTAGAAATAGTTCAGAAAACCATTATCATTAAAGGTAAATAGATGTTTGAAATTCGCATAATTTCTTGTATCCCGAAAGGCAAAAAAACCAGGTGTACTATCTTTCATTCCACTGCATTAAACATATTTTAAAAGCCGGTCACCATTGATCGCCATTTTGTGGTCGTGCGCTATGTTTCCTTTCAAGAAACAGCGTGCCCTTGTATTATCATTTGAGATGTATTTGAATTTGGATATGACTTGATTGGTTGCATTTGTCAAATGTGGGAGCTTCAAAAATTTCGAGATTCTTTGCAATTCAAATTTGTATACCGTATTTGCAAGGATTTCAGTCTGTCCGAACTTGGGTGCAGAATTTTTCTAAAACTCGCTAGTAGTCGGACAGGCTGTCCGAACTCTGGTGAAGACCTCATCCAAACAGTGTTTGTAAAGATGGACAATCCATATCTAACCTCTCTAACCTTAGATACATATCATTTAAGTCGAAGCTTTTTTTTGTAGAAAGTGTTCATGATCTATTTCTTGTAAAAGTTTTCAATTCGCACAAGCATAATATCCAAAGTTTTCACGTCAATGAATTGGGTTAGGAATAAATAATCATACATACACACTTTATTGACCAATTCAAGCCTAATTTCACCTTATGAATCCTTTTTACTTTCTTATATTTAATTTCTTATTCGTGAACACGTAGCGTTGAACTTCCGAGAATTGGAAAATAATCGGTAAAAATGATTCGATTTGATGTAAAAAGCATTTTCAAATAACTATTGCTGCTTCAGGTACTTTAAAATGTTGTATAAACAGCGAAATTCTTCATGAATAAAACATTTCGCACGTTGGAAATTCTGTCCGACTATTGGATACGCATGCCGTCCGACTACTGAAAATCTTGTCCGACCACTGGTGTTTTCTCACGTTTTTACGAAAAACCTTTTATTTCTCATTAAAATCACATTATCTTCAAAATTAAAGGCAAAAATAACTTTGACAATACTGATAAAGTCCAAAAATGCGAACCTTTGCTAGAAAAAATAAACAAATAAATGCCTGCCATAATTCAAATATGAGAATAACACTATTTGTCCGACCACTGGTACATTTACCCTATGTATTGATAACTAACATTTTATCATAAAAATTTTTTTAAAACTGATGTTTTAATCTGTTCAGATACAGAAAATATTGATTTTAAGCCTTTTACATGTGATATATGTATTGAGAACTAAGATTTTATCATAATAAGTAGAAAAAATTGATCTCGTTTTATTCTGTTTAGATACAGAAAATATTGATTACTTTAAGCAATAACATTGATGAAAATTTGGATAAATAGTATATGTTTAATATATAAACACTCAAAATAAAATATATATGGACAAATGAATATATTTTTGTAATTACATATGGTTCAACTACATTTGAATAAACTACTGCTTAAGTCGTTACAACTGCGCACACTTACCCGCATCGCTGCGCACAAATACTCCTATATTGGGGCAAGTGTACGCATTCTGACAATTTTTTTTTTTTTTAATCTTTTTAATCTCCAAAGTTCAAATATTTTAGGAAAGCTTGAAACTGACCCAATTTTAAACTATCTGCATTCCAAGTCAATGAATCTTTGATTAGAGATCTTGGAAAATGAATTATTTTCTTTCAAAGATCTGAAAAATTCCAAAATCTTTCATTAGAGATCTTCAGAATTGAACTATTTATACGAAGCATTCAAAGTTATATCATTTTAAACTGTACACATTAAGAATTAATGAGTTCCACTTTTAATTCCAAAAATTAAAGAAGTTCGATTCACAAATCTATAAATTTGAACTTTTCTGACGATATGCTATCAAAAACGAGATCAAAACTACTTTAATTTAAACAATAAATATTCCAATCATACTTCATTTTTTAACTAAAAACATTTATAATTTTGATACATTAAAAAAAATACTTTTGTATTTTACTCTTATTTTGTGACTTCCAAATTTGTTTTCAGATTGAATCCAAATATCGAATAATCAGATACACAATAGATGAAATAGAGAACATACAGAGGAGAATAAAAATTTGGTAATTTGAGACAATGGAAAGGAAGGATATAAATTAGAATAGGCAGATTTACAATGAGTATTTGGAATGTACGTTTCTAAGATGACCCAGTATTTCAATAGAACAGAGATTGGCTAATCTCCGTTTGAAAAGTGTCATTCGAAAGCGCGTTTTTTACAAATCATAAAAAAAAACGTTTATCATGACACATAAATCATTGTCACCTGAGAGACTCTTCCAAGAGATTATTTTACATAAAACTTTTCTCGCTGACATTTAGTATTCTCTTCATATTCCAGTGTCTTTATACATCCCACTTTTAGAGAATAAAACCTGGTATTTATCTAGTGAATAAAATCGAGAAAAAAAATCTCATTTCTGTAATATCACTCCCAAAATGAGGACCACGATCAGCCTTCTCTGTGTTTTTGGTATGTGCTTCAAATTTTAATGAATATATTTCTTGTTTATTTATTACATACATCGATGTTTGAATTGAGTATTTCTTTAATTTAGGAAATATTGAAGCCTTTAATTATAATAATTATAATAATAATAATAATAATAATAACGATAATAATGATAATAATAATAATATTAAGAATGATAATAATTATAATAATGATAATCCTCAATTCCATTCATTCACTTTGCCCGCATTAAATCTCTGATGAATCTATACCGCTTTTCACGTGTTCTTCTCGTCTCGCAATTTTGTCTATCATGCGAATTGAAAATATGTCAAGTTTAAATTTATAATTTTCCCATTTGAATAATTTTAAATCAGCAAAATTGAAGTACATATTCCGGTCTTCATTTGTATTTTGTATTTGTATTTATTAAAGAAAAGTCCCTAGGGCTAAATAGCCCTCTAAGGAACAAGATAATACAA
>WSXT02145236.1:0-24431 GCA_011762715.2 Neuroterus valhalla
ATTTTTTCGGAATCAGGAGGTCTCAAAACGTGGACATTTCATAAACTCCGCGAAAGTCAATTTTCACATAAAACCAAGAATGTAACATTATTTTAGAACTTTGAAGTCATATTTCTTTTATTGTACGCAAATCAGAATTTGGAAACTAGAAAAAGCATTACAAATTAGTTTTTATATATGTCAACCTCCTTCCATTTGGAGTTTTTTGTACATGTGCAGCTCCTTGACTGTGAAATGTGGAAAAATTTATATTCACTGTTTTATTTCATTAACACCCAACCTATACAAACATCAGAAATACTATACATGGTTAATATTAATTTAGCAATTATACTTTAAGGAGCTTTATTTGATTTTATTATTCCACTGAGGTAATTACGCTTTTATGCATAAAAACAAAGTTTTTTTCATGAGTCCGACCAGAGGACAGCACCGTACGATGTAAACATAACCTGTATTCTTCATACCGGTCAACAAGTTGTTGTTTTTCTCCTTTTACACATTGTTTCGTGCACTTCAACCACCTGTTTCAAATATTAAATGGTGTTTTCTTCTACCGTTTTATGCAGTGATTCAGTACCAGTCGAATATTTTACAATTGAATCGATGGAAATAGTAGTCAATTTGTCACAAAAAGGCCTTTTTTGGAAAAAAAATACCATAAAACTTTATTTTGCGCAAATCGCTAGCAGAGCATCCAAAAAGTTTAACCTGAGAAATGCGGGATCGTTGGGGTGGGGGGGGAGACTTAAAAAGTTTTTGGATTTGATATATATCTCGGAAATGGTAGGTTTTTCGGAAAATTTGTAAGAACAAAAAATGTTGGGGGCAATATTTTCTACAACTTTTCTTATTGGGTCGACATGCTGCGATGAAAAGTGCAATTGATAGATGGCGCTAAAGTACCCAAAAAAGCGTATTTTCCATGTTGCACGCTCAACAACAATTATTAGCACATTTTTGTACTGCTAGTTTGAAATAAAATTTTAAAACCCTTCTTAAATCACGTTTAATACTGGAGTCAGCATAGTTTGGGAAAAAATCAATAATGATAAATATTAATTCATAATAACAGTTTATCGTGATTAAGAATGATTTGAAAGCCCTACTTACAAAAAAAATGATTTATTCAGTCTAAAGTAATTATTCATTATGAACTCACACTAACGTCGAGAAACAATGGGAAATTTACACTGACAGGTTTGTCACGCTATAACTCGTGAATGGTAAGAGCGTCCCAAGTTCTGCCATTTGGTGGCACATCGCAGTGTGGTGGATCCGAATAGCATATTACATTTCTAACAACAAAATTTGAATTCTCAATGGAAAATGCAATGGTCGATATATAAACGCAACAAGATTTAAATTTTAAATCTTAAACAGTTTAATTGAACCAGAAAAGACTCCATAATCCATAAATTAAGCTGATTGATTTCCAACCAAACAGTTGCCCTTTTAGCTGAAAACATTATTCTCTTATTAAAATATACATTTCTTGTTGAAAATCAGTTATGAAATAATTGGATTAATTTTAAAGGCATTCAACTATTTTGTAAAAAGTTATTGGTTTCTGGAAAATCTATCTCTTTGCTAAAAATTGCAATTGATTAGTTCAAAAATATTTATTCCCAGTCGAGAAATCAACTTTTTTTTCTAATTTCTCACGCGGTTGATTGAATTCAGCTTATTAAGGTTTGAAAATTAACATTTCTCTGAGTCAAAATATCAATTATTACATATTCTTTCAAACATCCGTTCTATTCCATTTCAGCATTTCGTGATTCGAAATTAAAATTGTTTCCTGTTGAAATATCAAATATTTTATTCACCATTGAGAAATCATCTCTTTTCAGTTTTTAACTTTTATTTATGATGAATGTTCAACCTAAGAAATTAATGTTGATCTAATTATTTACAACTCTATCTAAAATGTCAAATCTTCAACATAAATGTGAAATTTTAGCTAAAGTGTGCAATTTTTAAGCAAAAACTTGCATTTTCTACAAAAGTAGTTGAAGTTAAAATCAAACCAATTACATTTTCAACAAAACTGTTGAACTTTCAACATAACAGATTGATTTATTTTCTAACCAAAGGAAATGAATTTGCAAACGAATAAGAAGAATTTTGAACGAAACAGATCTATTATTCAAGCAAACAGTTGAATTTTCTATGGAAAAGATAAACATTTCAAGACAAAGAGATGAATTGTCTACCAAAATGTTTAAAAAGGATAATTCTATGAAAAATGACATGAATTTCCTACAAATAGTAAAATTTTCATGTAAAGAGATGAATTTCCGACTTAAACAATCAATGTATGGCAAAAAATTAAACATTCGAAAATAATTTCAATTCCTCAACAAGCAGTTAAATTTGGGCCAGAATTTTTTACAAATGATTCAAGTTTTGAACCAAGAAGATGTATTTTTAGGTTATGGCATCAACTTTCTGGAAAAAGGAATTTGCAACGAAAGATTTACATTTTTTTTTCGGTTCTAAATAAGGATTCAACTTTTCTGTAGGAAAATCATCTTCTCCTGGAAATTTCATGTTTTTGCAGCAAATTCAACTTTGTTCAGAGTTTTTACTATTTTGTAAACCATCAATTTTCGATTGTTTGGAGGTGCACTGTTGAAGTCAGAAATTTATCCCTTCGGTTAAAAATTGTACTATGTTGTCGAAAAGTAGTTTTTATTTCTTGAGAATTCATTTTTTTAATTGAAAACTGAACTATTCCCTTTTTAGATAAAAATTCATTTTTATTGGTAAAAGAACCAAATATTTCGTTAAAAATTCGTCATTTTGTTTTCTCAGTTTTTGTGGTCTGTCTTGTTGAAAATTCGTCATTGTTGGATGAATTCATCTGCTTTAGATTTAAAATAAAGATCTTTTGTGGTTTTGATCATCAACTATATATTAGTAGAAAATTAGACTATCTTTTAAAAAATTTAATTTTTTGTTTTTTGGGTAAAAATCTAACGGTCTTGTTGAAAATTAATCCATTTTGGTTAAAGATATAATTGTTGATTAAATATAATCATTAAAAATTAATAATTTCAGTTTGGAAATTGAACTATTTGGTTGAAAGCATAGGCTTCTCAACCACAATTCCCAAAAATTCAATATTTTATGGTTAAAAATTCCACATTCGGGTTAAAAGTTGGCTGGCATTGTTGGAACCTCGTTTTTTTATTGATTTAATTTTTTTATGAAATTTCCAAATCTTGATTAATTACCATTTTCTTACTGTGCACCACTAATGGTGGAATGCAATGTATATTCGCTGAAAAAAAAAATTCAGTCGTAGAACCATCGACTTCGAAATTCGATTATAAATTTGTATTTAATATTTCATGAACTTATTTTATAACTAAGATGCCACTGTACTTATTTTCATTTATTTCGAGTTTTTGTAGATTGTATGTGAAAAGATGAAAGATGAAGTTGTAAGAATCAACATTTTTTCAATTTATTTGTAAAAACAGAAGTGCAGTAAATAATGAATCAAAAAACGTCTTTTATCATTGTTTTTAGAAATCACTTAAACATTTTTTTAGGAAATTTGAATTATGTTGAATGAGTTCCTTTTTGAATTTTGAAAGATCAACAAGGACCAATGTAATTGAATTCAATCAGTTTGATAATTTTTGTACTGCTTTTCTTCCATTAAAAGAATTCAATTTTAATTTTTCGAAACGATCAGATTTTTTAAAACAATTTTTTCTTGATGATGCAGATAATGGTTCAAGTTGTTATCGACACCCATGACGATTTATTGCTTTTTAAATAGAAGCAGTCATCATTTTATATAAAATATGTATTAGATAAGTTGTGAATTTCACACAACTTTCTTGACAATCTTCTACGATATATATGTATTTTTTTTTATAAATATTGTGCTGTCAATTTTAGAATTACTTCGAGTAGGTCTATGGTATGTCCAAAATTGATGTGTTCACATTTCGAAATTTTTCTTTGTATATATCAATATTCTATGAATATCTATGGAGTTCAAAAAAAGTGTATAGTATTGTCATGTTGACATATAGTTGGATAGTAAAATTTATTGCGCTTATAAGAAAAATAGGGGCAGGCCAGAAGTAATAATTATAAGCAAATAATGTTCGTGTCAATAAATCTATGTAAGTATTCCGTTTCGAAAGTTTTTATACTTTTTATTAACCACCACCCTAAAAATTATTCGATTCTAAAATATGTTTTGAACATTATTGCAAATTTACGTTTCAAATATGAAGTAATTTTATTTCATTCAGTTAGTTAGACAATATTATTATTATTATAGCAGTGCCTAATAAGATGATTTTTATGCTGAAAGAATCAATTTTTATTGATTTCTAACCCATTTCCAATAAAACTCTACGGTCTTTTGTGCATGTGTTAGTGAGTTTGGTGTTCTTCGTCGTACTTAGTGTGATGTAAATGATTTGTGCAGTTTTATGTAATTAAATCATCACAATCATATGATCGAATAATCATCCTTCAGCAAATTAAAAATTTCAAATTTGATTTGGAATTTTGAAGAAAAAAATTTTCCTTAGCCTGGATTTGAACCATCAACGCCACTATATATGAGTGGTATAACGCTCCACTCATGTATAGTGACGTGTCCGCTTCAAATCTAGGCCGAAGCAGGCTTTTCCGTTCTTCAGAAATAAAAAATTTCCAATTAAATCGTTATTTCGATTGTTCGAAATTCTAAATTAATGAGTCCCAGACGTAAATATAGAAATAATATCTTCTGATAATTGAATGGAATTGAAATTTGTTGAAAGAATTATGTAAAAATACAATTAAAGACCTTATCCCAATTTTATACTAAGGAGCTTCTAGGCAAAATTAATAGATCATCACGCACATTAGTCACCTTATAATTTGCATAGTCAACTGCATGTTATGTAACTTTAGCTCAACACAGTTATAAACGAAAATATGTTTTAATTACTGAAATGAATTTTTAAACAATGAAAAGAAGTCATACATTATTTTTGACGATAACAACGCAATCACAATAACGGTTCATACGTCGTCGCACTCTTTTGTATAATTTGTTTCATTATAATTATAAAATAAATTATAATAATAATATATAATTCTTTTATATATAAAATATATATAAAAATTATTTTTGAAAAATTGTAATTTTTTCCGAAATCCTTGATTATTGAAGTTAACTTCACAATTCATTTCTATCCAATGCTGGGCAAGAGCAAATTTTTATTTTAGTCGAAGGTCCCTTCTGCTCACGGAGTCAAGAGCTGCTCTGAAATCCACAAACATCGCAACCAGTTTCCATTTCTTCCGTCTCAAGTTCCTATTTACCAGATAATTGAGCACATGAATGATATATATGGTCCTGTACCTTTCCTGAAGCTAGTTTGTTTATGTGGTACACTTCTCTATTACTCCACTTGTCTTCCAAGTCTCTTCCCAAACACCCCTGCATGAATTTTATAACCGAAAAACATGAGCGTGATACACCTTTACTTTTCTACCTTATTTCCTCTCCTTTCTTAATCAACGGCACTTCCAGCTCTGGCTTCCATTCTTCGGGCCGCCCTTCGCCTGCAGACCTTCTTGCAAATCTTCCACATCTCTTCTCTTACCTTTTCCGCGACTTATTTTAGTTTTTCGTTCTCTAGGCCATCTTCACCTGTTGCTTTGTTTCTTTTCAGGTTTATAATTGCGTCATTGACCTCTTCCCGACTCACCTCATTCCCGCTATCTTCATCTCCCGCAACTGCCTTCCTTCCTCCACCCTTTAATCCATTTTCCACGCGCCTTACCAGAGTCTTGAGATGTTCTGTTCATGCGTTCATTTCGATCTCCTAATTTAAACTCTTTTATCCCCTCCTTCCCTGCTTATATCTTACCTTCCTCCCCTGTTTTTTGTAGTTGATTATCTTTTCGTACGCTTTTTTTACCTATCGGGTACTCTCTCGTCTGATTCCCCATTCCTCCATTTCTCTACACTATCCTTCAGCCTGTCTTAACTTTCCCCACATTATTCATTCTCTCCTATTCTCTTCTCTATCTCCTATCGGTCCTACCTACTCCTCGACTTTAGCAATTACTCTTTCGAGTTTTTTTAGCAGCGTGTTTACTCCCTCCTCCCTCATATTCCCTACCTTCTGATTTCCCATGTTTCCTCCAAATCTTCTTAACTTATCTTCCTTCCGACTGCCCATGTTCGATCTTCTTTCTCCCACCTCTTTCTAACACTTTCTTGTCAAGTCTCGGTCCCTTCCTTCTCTTAGTTTCTCTTTAAATTTCCATGCCCTGTTTCCTGCCTTCATTTCAACTTATTTCTTTGAACCTCTTCTCTTATCATATACCCTGGCGTTCTTCGCTTTACCCCTAGTGTTCATCTAATATATCGCTCATGCATCTTCTCCATATCCTCTCTCTCCTTTCACCCCTATATCTCTACTCCATAGCCTGATACATGTCATACACCTCTTCCAGTCCTTTTCAAACCTCCTTTGTTCGATTCCCCATATCTTCTTCATTGCTCCCGCCGTTTTCCTGATCCTTTTCCTAATATGAACTCCATACTCCTCTTTTTCCTGCACAATGAAACCAAGGTACCTAAATTCCTTCACCTCCTCTAACTTCTTATCTTTCCATCTCGCTGTCCATTTTTTCTTTCTTCCTTTCCCCATTCTAAACCTCATAATTTCAGTTTCATCTGTATTAAGTCACTCTATCATTCGCATATGCTAGTGTGTATACTGTTCCTCCACCTTGCCTCTCCCCTCCCCTCCTTTTCCCCTTTCTCTCCATCTCTTCCTCCAAATCTAAAATGTAAATGTTATACAAGGATGGGATTAGCGGATATCCCTGTCTTACACCTCTAGCCATCCAAAAACTTTCTCCTATTTGTTCCCAACCTTACCCTACTTTTTGTCTTCCTAAAGATTTCATCTACTCTTTACCTCGAACTTTCTTTTCTACTACTTCTTCCTTCAACCTCTTCGAAACTATTGACACAAAAATCTTATAGTATTGGGCATGAGCGTAACCCTCCTATAGTCTTTAACCTCTATTCCTTTTCCTTTTTTTCTCTTGGTACCACTATCCCTTCTTTCCATATTTCTGGCCAGCCTTCCCCTCTCCATACCCTGTTGCACATTATCCGCGCCCACTCCTTCCATTTCTTTCACCCATATCGCCGTCTCTATTTCCTTCCTCGTAGTATCCTCTCCTCCGTCCTTCTCCCTTTCCCTCCTCTCGTAATAACGAGGGGAGGGAATTTCCTTTTTTTCATTCCCGCCAATAGTTCCATTAAATATTCTCTTCATTCTAAAATTTTGATCTCTTGATCAATTCTTTCCCTTTTTTCCCTCTCTCTATTCACTATGTTCCATACTTTTTCCTTAGTGCTAGCCCTTCTTTCCTTTTCTTTAAACTTTGTATTCTCCTCCCCTTTATTCGTATCACAAAACGCAGTGTACTCCTTCTCCATCCTTCTGTATTCTTCCACACTACTACTCCCTCTTCTCTATTTTTATCATTTCTCTCTTACTACCTTATGTCTCCCTCACATTCTACATACCAGAAGCCTCTTCCGCCTCCACTGACTTCCTTCTCAATAATCAATAGTATTCTCTGTAATGGTTTTCACCTTTCCTATCACAATTTCTATTCCTTCACTTACATTTCCTTCTTCCATCTTCATCATCTTTACCTTTTTTCTAAATTCTTCTATTCCCTCTGCTGACAAATTACCTTTTCCTACTCTTTTTTCTTTCTTATGTTTCTTCGCTGTTTCTTCTTCGTGACTTTGTCCCCTCTCCATTGTCACGATGAGTGGAAAATGGTCCGAGTATACGTACTCCGCTATTTCAAGCCTTCTAGTGTCATCCGTTACCTGATCGTCAACAATAGAATAGTCTATTACTATTTTCTCCTTTTCTCCCGTATAAGTGTACTCTTCCTGTTCATCACCTTCAAAATTTCCGTTCGAGATGAACAATCCGACCTGTTTCAATCTACTTAGCAAATTTTTCTACTCCTCATTTACTACTTTGTCTTTAGCGATCCTCCCAAACCTATCCTCTTCTTCTCCCCATTCTTTACCTCCTCCTTCCCCTGTTTTTGCGTTGACATCTCAGCCTATGATTAAATTCACACATTCTGCTTCTTCTACCATCAACTTCTCCGATACCTTGCACCTCCCACCTGTATACCTTTGGTGGCCTTCCCTTTGCTCTTTCACATCCCCTCTGATCTAGACATGTTTCCACCATCACTACGACAGCCCATTGCCCCTACCTTTTCATCAACTTCCTATCCTACCTATTTTATCCGGTCATATTCCAGTAACATATCTTCCATTCTTTCCGTATTTTATCCTTTGTGACCTTTTCTCCTCCGTCTTGCGTATTTTTCTTTCTTCCGTTCCCTTCTTACCCCTTCCCCCGACCTCGCACATTCTACTGGGACTTTCTTCCCTTCATCCCGATCCCGCCACACTCCTTCTATCTATATAGTCCGATACTCAACCCATGCACTTTTTTCCCTGCCTAGTAATCCTCTTTTCTCTGTATAAAACAGCCTTTCCTTTGACAAAATCTCCCTCTAATCTTCTCTATTCTCCAAAATCACCAGCGTCATATTTTACCTTCTTCCCTCGTCTCTTTCTGTACTTCTCACTTCCTCTACCTATACCTTCTCATTTATTCAATTAAGCATGCCTTGTACACCTTCCTTCAAATCCCTCCCCTGTAATTTTTGTCAATATTCTGCAATACATTTTTCTTTTTTCCTATTTCCCATTCCTTTCCATTCTTCTTTCTATTTTTC
The DNA here is from genome assembly GCA_011762715.2 of Neuroterus valhalla. NCBI lineage: Eukaryota > Metazoa > Arthropoda > Insecta > Hymenoptera > Cynipidae > Neuroterus > Neuroterus valhalla. The sequence goes on from WSXT02145236.1 coordinate 8,827, forward strand.
ACAACCTCTCCTTATTCATATCCTCATTCTCCATCTAGAGTATGTTCTTTTGAACATACTTCCCAACTCCTGTACTCTTTTCTTAGGTTCCTCCTGCCTCTCAAGTTTTAGGTAAAGATTCTGCATCCTTTCCTCTAAGTTTTCCTTAACTTTCTCACATTTCTCTATTCCTCATCTGAGCTCCGCAATTTCTCGTCTAATTTCCTGATTTATTTCTTCACCCGTTACTCTTGTCTCTTTTTCTGCATTTCTATCACCTCTTCCATCATTTTACGGATTTCTTTTAAATTGCGCCCTACCAACGTCTCTGTAGCCACATCTCTGTTATTATCCACCCTCTTACCCTTCTTAACATGACTTCTGAAACTCTCTTTTTGCGGTGGTTTCCTGAACATTTTTGGGGTTTTCAAGGTTGCCCTAACTCCTGCTTCCTCTTTGCTTCCCCTTTCCCCTCTTATTATTTGAATAAAACCTTCTATAAATTCCGACCTCTTCGCTCTTGATTTCTCCCTTCCTAACTTTTTTCTGTGTTTAGCCCTTGCCCTTCTCTTATTTTTCTCCCCTTTTGGTATTTCAAAAACTTCTCCTTCGTAATCCTTTTCTTTCTTGCTTTCACTTCCTTCGTCACCAGGTTATCACATTCAAACTGCCCCGCCTTCGACTGCACTGACTCCAGCGCCCGAACCCCGTAACTATTGTCTTGCCTCTCCATGTGACGTCACTCCAAACTAACTGCAATATTGCATTCAGACAAATCCGTCTCAAACCTAAAAAATATCTACACCCCAACTCTCTCCTTTTTCCACTATACAAACAGTCACTCACACTCCTTCTGCACTTACTTTTTTCACCTTTTCACCTCAAATTCGTCTACCATCCAACATAAACTGCGCACCAAACGCTCAAACTTCTTCACTCTTACATTCCGGAAACGGAAGTCTCTTGATACATTTCGAAACGCTATTTTTACGTCTTTCTCTTTTCCTTCCTTTCTTACTTTAATAAAATCAAAGACCTGAGCGTTCAGAGAAAAATAAGAATTTTTCAATTTAAAACAATCCTTTTGAATAACAGTTCAAGGTCTGAAAGTCTTCCTTTTTTTTAATGGGAAATAATTGAATCACGAAGAATTTTTTCAGAACAATAGTCGGAAACATATATTGCTAAATTTTTTATTTATTTGCAAAATAACAACAACAAAAAATAATTTTTTGTATTGGTGCTACTAACAATGCTGAGGAACAAATTCATTGAATAGACGCCTTCAAGTACATAAAATGTATCTTTTCAGTAGAATGTTTTACTTCACCCCTGAGAATAATATTTTAATAGTATTATTTATTGTTATAACAATTTTTTTCAAAAAGTTTATTAAATGGACGCCTTCAAATAAAAAATGCTTTCTCAGGAAAATCGTTTATTTCAACCTCAATTATCTTGAATCAACAGATCTTGAGTTCGAGAATCCCAAATTTAAGGAACACTCATATGGTAATCGAAAATGGTTTATATAGGGATTAGTCCTAATCAACAATACGTGCGACAAATCTTCATTGTTTGCTATTTGAATGATTTTGCGGATATCAAATCCCTTGGTTCTCTCCAATTTCATAGGTTTTGTCTAATCCATTCTAATGGACCAGGATATGCTAGAAGAATTTTTTTATCAGATTTGTTGATAAAAATTGAATGTGTTGTTGGTTGCCAAGAAATATCGTTAAAATACTATTATAGAGGTTGAAATTAACGATTGCGCTGCGAAAACAAATTTTCTGTATCTGAAAGTTCTGATTTGATGAATTTGTTCATGGTCATTGTTTATAACAGTTAAAAATGTAAACTTCTAGTATTTAGTTGTAACAAGATATTAATATAACGGTATTCCACAATAAATGCATGTATATGAGAAATGCTTTCAGGCTTCAAAATTCAACGAAAAGTTTTTTTTTAACATTTGTTTATAGCAATGAAGCAAGTTAAGAGAATTCACCTGCCCGATTTCAACAAATTTTCCTAATTATAAATTTTTCAGAATAATTTATGGTTAAAACGTTGCTGTTCAACATAATTTAGTACTTTTATCTTTGCGAAACAATTTATTTCAGTTTTTGAAAAAAAATTATATCTGAATCAGAGACTCATTTAGAGTCATTTCCGGAATTTCGAAAATCATTCTATGACGAAGTAGAGATTAAAAATATATTCATAGTATGCCATCAAATACAGAAAAATAGTTTTATTTATCCGCAAGTGAGGGAAAAAAAGAAACCATAATTTAAAATGCTGATATTTGCGCACCATGATGACCTCACTCGTGTGACGTCAGAGTTTATGCATACGATTTCTTAACAACAATAAACAAGGAGAATTTCTTTTCCAAACGAAGGATAATCTTGTTTGCCTGTGTGCAAAAACAAAAATGAAGAAATATACCACAAACATTATTTGTATGTGTCTGAAATGGTTTACATGGGAAAAATGGTTCGGAATGATATACCTTGACGCAAAATTTCTTAACTTTGGTTATAAATTTGAATGCGAAGATCACTCTTCCGTAAGTCTTTTTATTTCTAGTGGAAAATAGTGTTATTTTTTTTCCTTTTATAAGTGAGTATAGCTGATCTTGATCTTATAAAAGTTATTGTGATTTTTATGTTAACATGTACATGTCAGCTTTACTTAGGCGTGTCAGTTTTATAACCTTTGAACTTTGCAATATTAATTTCAAAACTGAGATTTCGACAATACTTGATTTTTGTATTTTTTTTAAATTATCGTTCCAAAAGTCGCTGTCCACAAGAGTTATTTCATGGTTGTGATATACATATATTCATATATTTTGAGGTTATTATTGCTTAGTCGTTGAGACTACAATTTTGATGAGACATAATTTTTTACAAAAATCAATTTTCGTATGAATATAAGTTTCAAAATGAATATTCTATAATATTGTATAATATTGTATACTAAATATCAGGCACAGCTTATATTGTGGAAAAAGGGGAATTCTTTTCTTCCAAGTCGGAAAGAGGATAATGGAGAGAAAAGTGAGAAATCGGTACATGATATATTAGATTGATACAAAAAATTTTAATTTTTTGAAAATTTTCTCATTTCACAAATTACTTATATCGTAAAGAATGGCTTGATAAAATATCTGTTATAATCAGTCGCGGATCTAATTCCAATTTTTTCCTTCTTGTTACGAGAACAATGATTTTTTACATTATGTGCACATGTAAAAAGAAAGGTTCAATTAAAATTATTTGAAAAATTATCATCATTTGAAATTCAAACAATAATTCGAGAAAATAAATATTTGAAAAATTGTTGAAAGAACTTTCATTGATCAAAATTTGGAATAATTGTATTATTAATGTATAAATATTATTAGGTGATAAACAATTGAGCTGCCGGCTCGAAGAAGGGCACATAAAATTAAATCGCTGGGAGTGGGGAGGCCTGCGAACGTCGCTAAAACCCGAGCGGTTACAGGCCTCCCCATTCCCAGCGAAATGAGTTCATGTGCCCTTCTTCGATCCGGCATCTTAATTTCACTAATTGTTAAAATTAGGATATTTTCTGTTGTGGGGATTTTACAGTGTTAAACTTTCGGGAATTTTATTATTCGGGCATTTTCCGATTTGGTTATATTATAAGACGTCGAGAATTTTATTGGTTGAGGATTTCCGAATTCGGTTAAATTAGAAAATTATCGGTTATTTTATTATTCGAACATTCCCCACTTTGGGGTTTTAATGTAGTTGGGAATTTCATCACTTTGGGAATTTTCTATTTTGAATATCTTCTTGGTACGATTAAGAAATGTCGAAAAATAAAATTCCCAACACAGTAAAATTTCTGGTGATGTTTCGGACAAAGGAGATATACCAAATTGGAAAATTTCTAAAAAATAAAATATCCAACAATTTTATAATAAATCCTAATTCGAAAATCCCCGTAAGAAAATTGCCGAACTATAAAATATCCGAAACTGTGAAATATCCGAAGTAATAAAATTCCCGAATTATGAAATGACCGGGTTTCAAAGATTAAAAAATTATTTTTTTATATTGATATATTTATTATTAATAGAATAATTTAATGCATTAATTGATGCAAATTATTATGAGCAATTCGTAATATATTTTGTTTACAATCACCAAATTATTCTATTATTTATTGATATATATATAATAAAAAAATTATTTGATTGTTAATTAGGGGCGTTCTAAAATCTGAGAATTTTCAACTCTGTATTTTTATTAAGTCGAGAATTTTATCATTTTGGGAATTTTCCATTCCGAATGTATTCTTTTTTGGGAACTTCTCAGTGACAGGAAGTTTATTTATCAAGATTGTTCAGTCGTCTCAGAAGTTTTTCGGAAAGAATATCGAAATCGATTATTAATTTGATTTCAATAATTTGTTTCAAATTATCGTGAAAATGTTTCGCAAAACTTTTTTCTACAAAAGAATCAGGAGATAACTACACTAAAATGATCTTGGCAACAAAATATATCCAAAGTTGGAAAAGTATCCTCATTGTCACGTCACATTATTTCAAACCACTTTTTCCTTTATAAACCTAATGAATTTGCCTGCTGGACCTCTGACATATTTCATCATGATCTAACATTTACAATTCTGTAAAAATCGCTTTGGACACACGTCATCTCAGCCAATCAAAACTAGTAAAAACACCTTGCTTTTAAGGTTAAAAATCATTCTGTAACCCAAAATCTGAAATTCTCAGTATAAATACATAGTAAAAGTAATTTTTTTTGCAGAAAAACAAATTTTCGGAAATGACTTCATTGGTAGAATGATATTAATCATGACGCTAGCATCATTCCTCATCAATGTGTTTCGAAATGAAGAATCGAATCTGGTAAGTCTGAATTCTGATTGCAGTCCGATCCTGCTCATCACCAGTTACCAAATGGAGTCTACCCAGGATGGGGCCTTTTTTCCAACATGTGCAACCGCAGCGGACTCAGCTTGGACAGATACCTTTTTCCTGACAATCATTATTGTCTTCTTCGCCATTCCTTTTGTGATCCTCCTTGTCCTCTATACAGTGATAGCTCGACATCTGATGGCAAATCCGGCAATAAGTCGGGGTCCAGCGAACAATCTGCTCAAGCATCGGAAACAAGTCGTCCTGATGCTGGGAACGGTGGTTCTCTGCTTTTTCATCTGCCTACTTCCCTTCAGAGCATTGACCTTGTGGATCATAGTCGCCCCTCGACAAACCATAGTTTCCCTCGGTTATGAGGGTTACTTCTCCCTTATCTACTTTTGCCGGGTCATGCTCTACCTCAACTCTGCCATCAATCCCATCCTCTATAATCTCATGTCCACCAAGTTTAGGGAAGGGTTCCTCAGGCTCTGCGGACTCTCTAGGACTAAGGTGAAGAGAAAAAAGGAGAGCTCTGGTCGCACAACTGGTAGCACTACTGGAACCACTGGTAGCAGCAACCAGTCGGATTACTGGAGGAGGCACAGCAGTCATAAAAGTTGTAGCGTTAAGGTTCCTGACGTTCCACCTGATAAGCAAATGAAACTGCCGCTTTTATCGGCCGTTACCGGAAGTATTATTGGCAAAAAACAGGAGAGTTATGTATGAGACTTGCAGGAGCCTGTTACCGGTTTTCTTCCGACTGGGAAGGGGAGTTTGACCCTGGGCAAAAAATATTGACCGGCACGAAGCCTTAGCAAACCTGTGGGGTTCTAAAATCATTTTATTTATAATGCTGATTTATATATTAGGTTGTTATATATTGTTAAGTCTTTCAGTTTCAGATCCTACAGAAGGAGATGGAAGGGGCGTTTATACTCCTTAATTCTTACCGTGTCAACGTCGAGACTGTTTCGTAGCTGTAGTGGTTCGTGTCCGTGCTAAGTTTCTAGAATATTCTTAATGAAGTCATAAGTCTCAATTGCATAATTTTTTTGAAAGGGATTTCAGTTTATTAACTTGAAGGTTATTTATTATTATAGTGACGCATTACATATTTAGGCTGCAAACTGTTTTATCCTAGATAATCAGATTTGTTCAAAAGTGTTAGTTAAAGTGTATGGGGATCACAGTCAGTCCATCACTTTTCCAAATTTTTCTCTCAACATAACCTATAATCCTTATTTTTCGGAGTTAAAGATATTTACACCCTTTTTATTGAAATTGCGATACACATGATAATAATCTTCCTTAATTTTTTGAAGATGTTTTCCTAATAATAAATGCAGAAACTTTAAAATTTAAAACTTTCAATTTGGAAAGATTCGCTTCTCAAAAATATATCAAAATGGGAGATTAATTCAATTTGAAAATATTCGAATGTAAAAAGCCTAAAAAAATATTTCTTCAAACTAATAATTCTAGAAAGATTATTGAAGCTACTATATTTGAATGAATTCTCATGAAATTGAAAAATGTTTAGTGCAGCTAGATAATCCTGAACAGTCGGAATAGAAAACATTCGAAATAGACAGTTTTAAAAATGATGAAGTTTCCGACTGCATAAAAATCTCGAATTGGAAAATTGCTGAATAATAAGATACCCGACAATTTATAATATTACCGAATTGGGATATTTCCGAATAAGGAAATCCCCTAATTTTAACAATTAGAAGAATAACTTTCTTACCAATAATATTTATTCCTTGATAATAATATAATTCAATATTTCGACCGACGAAATTTTTTTTAAATTCTGAGTATGCATTCTTCCTTCTATTTATTATAAATTAGTACAATCATTCAAAAATATGTCCTTTTACAATTTTTTTCTGAAGGTGTGCAAAGCAAAAAAAATGATTGTTCTTATAATTTGAAAAAAAATAACATAATGTAAAAAAGGAGTATTTTTATTTTGAGAAGCAAAAAACTAAAAATAGAACATGTGAAGATTCGGATCGTTGAATATTTGTTTAACAGTTATACAAAATTCTCCTCTAAGTTTTTTTTCAAATATACAAGGACAATAACTTTTTTAATTTACCGTGCGCATCTTTCCAAAAAAATTTATTTCAGAATATACTTCTTCAGTATTCTTATTTCAAATTCAAATAAAAATTAGAAAAAAATAAATATTTAAAATCGCTAGGAAAATTCTCATTGATAAAAATACCGAATAACTGTATTATTGATAAATAAATATTATCGATTGGAAATTTTTTTTGTAATTTTTGGAATTCGGGAGTTTCCTTGCGTTGGGAATTCTCAACTTTTGTTATTTTCTATTATTCGGGAATTCGGTTTTTTGGGAATTTCCCTTCTTGATAATATTTTAAAATTTTCGGATTTTCTATTATTTGGGAATCTTCCGATTCAGGATTCACATGCAGTTGGGAATTTTTTATTTCGAACATTTTCTTCTAAGGAAATTTCGAAGTGTTGTGGATTTTAGTTTTCGGTCTTTGTCATTCGTCCCAAATTTGTTAGTTAAAAAACTACAAAATTTGAGAACATCGTATTCAACTACCTTGAAATTCCGAAAATGTCTAATTAAAAAACTGGCGAAATGTAGAACAAGATTCTGAGCTCATTAATTATGTAATTTGAATGAAAGATTTATAAAAATTTAACTGCGAATTTGGTATAGCAGTACAGAACTAGATGAAGGACATTTTTATCAAGAATAACTTTATTGCATGAAATATTCTTGAAATTTGGTATGAAATTTTAACGAAGTCATAATTTTTTCAACCTTTCAGAAATTTTAGTTCCTGAAATTATCCTCCTATAGAAAAAAAAATTTTATAATCTTGTTCTTGTTTCTAGCAATAATTTCCGTCATACTGTGATATCGCAATCTTCAATTTTGATTTAGTCGAAACAGAATAATTTTCAGATTTAACCTTTTTTATTCTCAATCAGAATTTTCATACCTTGTAAGCAAGTTTCTGTTTTCGGGAAAAATCAAAAACTCCATTTTTTATCGCTATCCAATTTTGAAGCCAATTTCTAAAGCTGATAGAATTTGAATATAATCCTTGGTCGACTTTCTAGAAATTGGCTAACTTTTTTGCATCAAGCGTCTTTAATACTTACTTTGTAAATTTCAGATGACTGTTTGATATAAAGAATCTAGAAAAAAATTCGTCATTCTAATAAAAAAAAAAAACATTCGAAGGGAGAAAAACTTTCATTTTAAAATATAATCCCTCTTTTTTCGAATAAATATTTCCCTTTTACCTCAAATTTAATTGCTGAACCACTGTGATCCCTGAATGTAGAACCTTCTAGAACTTTGGTACAATATAGGAATATACTAGTCGATAGAGATGATGAAAAACAAAGTTTTCAACGCAAAATTTGTTTCATAAAATTGAACAACATAATTTGTTGTAATTGAGAATATTCTTCCAAAAATTTAGCACGGACACGAACCGCTGTAGGTATAGAACGGTCTTGATGTTGGTAAAGTAGGAAATTTGTATTAGAACGTCTCCTGCCAATCTATATGTTGACATTCAAATAATGATAGGTTTGATGAAAATCGCAGCTGATCGTAATTCCAAAATATCGTCGAAATCAAATGTTTAGTTTCTCAATAAAATGATTAGCTTCAATTCGGGAAGAATGCAGGGAATTTAGTGTTTAAAATTGGCTAGAGCTTGCAATGTTCAACCGATTTTTTTTTTAGAAAATCTCGACACTTATCAAAGAAGAACTTAAATAGGCTGTTTTTCTATATTTATCCTTCTGTTTTTTTATCAACGAAGATTCTGGGACAATAAAACTTTTCGAGAATATTGTTTCTCATCGCAGAGGGGAAGACTTTCATAAAATTTCTGTAATTGTTATAAAAAAAATACAGGGATGAGGAGCTCAACTGCAGAAAAAAAATTTTGTTTATTAAAAGTACTCCCGTATGTTATCTAAATAATGCTTGTAACAAATAATCACCAAATATTAACAATTGCTATTCTTATAAACATCTCAATAAATAAATAGTTGACTTACACAACTTTTACATAGAGATATATTTTTTTTGTCATAAAACAAGTTTCGAATATGTTTCATATCGGGAAGTATTCACATAAATTTGTAAATAATAAATGTTTGGTGCAGTGAATAATAAGAATAATAATTGAATTGAAAAATAAGACATTTTTGCACAAGAAAAGATAATTTTTTGTACCAAATAATATTCTAGACAACTTTATAGTAATATTCATTTGAAGAAAAGATGTCATTGACTCTTATCTATTATTTTTATAACCAAATCGTTGATTGAACATTCATTTTTAAAATTCTTTTATGAATTAACACTGATTTTCTCATAAATCTAATTTAAAATATTGTCTGAAGTGATAAATAATGTCAGAATATTATAAACATTTGATCTCTCTTTATTATTAATGACATGGATAATAAGAATTTCAAAGATAATCACTTTGCGATAAAATATAATATTCTTGATAATCCTCATTTTTCCAGATTATTTGTTTATAAAAATATAACAGAAGGATGAATTGTAAAAATAGGTTTTCCGCTAATTTCTTGAATCAACAATACCTTTGTGATTATAAGACATTTTTAATGCAAAAGTCGAAACAGATTTGCTGCAGTTTAAGAAATTACAGAAAGATTAAAAAGTCAAAGAATTCGAAACTTGTAAGGGAGAGTCAGAAAATGTCAGGGGATTCTAACAGTCTAAGAATTTTCGAAAAACTAAAGTTGAAGTTTATAAAATTAAACTATTTATTGGTAAATTTTGAAATAATTTCATTCCTTTGAAATGAATCCTAGAGACTTAAGGGTTTTAAATATTTATGGAGATATTAGTCATTTAAAACTTAAAAAGAAAAAAAAATTGTTGACCTATTGTTCAAAATTCAATTCTTTAGCTAAAAGATTCATCTCTTGAGTTGAAGATTCATCTCTGGGCTTGAATATTTATTTCATTTATGTTTGGATTCAATTTTTTCATTAAAAAAACTCACCTTGTACAATTTTTGTTGAAAATGTATATTTTTCAGTTCAAACTTCAACTGTCTCCAAATTTCCGGTTGGAAATTGATCTTTTCTTGTTGGACATTCAACTTATGATTTGGAAATTCATATTTTCTGCAGAAAGATTATTTTCTTCTTGAAATTCAATTTTTTTTTTAAAAAGTAAACTGTTATGTTGATTAATAATTCATCACCTTGTTTAACAAATCAACCACTTGATTCAAAGTTGAACTTCTTTATGAAGCATTCTTTTCTTTCTGGTTGAAGATTCATAATTTTTATCAAAGTATGAACTGTTTAGTTTTGCAATAAATTTATGATGAAAATTTACCTGTTTCGCCTTTTTGACTCAAAATTAAATAAAATTAAATAACTTTGATATAAAATTCAACTACTTGGTTTAAACTTGAAATTTTTATTTAAAAAATTACACTATTGTAAAACTTCACATATTTTGTTGGAAATTCGTTTTCTTTGGTAGAAATTGATTTCTTTTATTAGTACATTCTTCTTTTTTTCTTAACAAATTTTAGAATGTGATTGAAAACCCATCTTATTCGGTTGAAAATTCAACCACTATATTGCAAATATTTTAACAATATTAACAATATTTTTCTTGACTCCAGATTCACTGTAAATTGATTCTTATTTGTTGTAAATAATGTTTGTGGGTTGCGAATCCAACTATTCTGTAGAAAATTCGTCTCTCCGTCTGAATAATTCAAAGTTTTTGGATAGAATGTCACCATTTGATTAAAAATTTCCTTCGGGAACATGACCAGCTGCGATTTCCATGATTTCATTTTTTGAAGGCTAATATGCATACGATAATTGAAGTTTCTTTGTCAGATTTTGATGAAATTTTCATCATACCTTCCACAGTCATTGGTTATGAGATAGAAAGATTCCCTAAATTCAACCGACAGATTTCCAAGTGATGATATTGTAGATAATTTTTGTATTATTCGAATTTAGAACCCCACAAATAGAACCTAAATGTAATAAAAATACTGAGGACTACTAGTTAAATATAAAAAAGGCGCTCAAATATTCATGATATTTAAGTCAATGGAAAAAGCATCTGCTAAAATTTTATCATAACAAAAGAATTTAATTTTTCAAATAGAGAATTTTTCGAGTGGAATATTATTTATCTCAAACTTCCTCTTTACGTTCGTGATGAATATAATAATAATTATCAAAAAGTTGCATTGTATCAAAACGTATACGTATGGTAACTTGTCATTTTTAGAAAAAAAGGAAGTTGAAGCTTTCATTTTAAACCCTAGCATACTTCGTAAGCTAATTGATTAACCGAATTAGTAAAAAAATGTTCAGCAAAAATAGAAATCATCCTGATGAAAAAATGTGCATGAAAGGGTTCAAATAATTAGACTGTAAATATATTGATTGGTATTCTTCGTATACGAATAATTCGAATAATTTACGTCCGTCAACTCAAAACAAAAATGTTTATCAAAGAGGCCATACAATTTTGTTATATTCTGAAGTTGCTAAAACAAACAGTGCAGAGCAAATATTTGTCTAAATTCAAACTCATCTAAAAAATATCTTATCTCAAAAGACAGATTCGATTGACTTACTTCTAAGGAATTGAAAATCCTCTGAGGCATTACTATAATAATTTATTGTACAAACCATAATTTATACAGTAATCTACACACTCATGTGCATAATAATTTATACAATACTTCACAAGATAATTTATACAATAATTTCCAAGATAATTTATAAATCTTTTAATAGGAAGAATCACTGAATGCAAAGAAATCAAGTATTCTCTACTCATAATCTAGTCAATGTCAAGTACCTTAAAATATTCACATTTTTTTGCTATTGTTATCGATTCATTTATTTTCAATTACTTCAAGAATCTATGAAGAATTCTCTCTTCAAAAATTCGAAAAATAAGAATAGTGAATCAAAACTTCGATTTTTTCTGATTACTGTACCAAAAAAGACAATTTTACAGGGAACCGAGTTTTAATTAAGGAATAATATGATGTGTTGTCTATTATTTATTATGTAGAGTTATTCTAAGGATAAAAAGCATTTACCATAAATGCAAATTCTATTGAGGACTAACGTATCATCAGTTCATATAGGTCAATATGTATAGAAGAATGTTAAATATCACTTTTTTCAAATAAGGAGTTCAATTTATCTTTTCTAGTTAATGTTTGGTGACAAAATATGGGCAGTCATCTTTTCCTCCACAGCTTCCTGAATTATCTTCCCCCTCCATTGGACGCTACCCTTCAGATGCAACGAGGATGGGATTCGTGGAGTTCAGTCCCTTGCGGAGACAATGCCCTCCACAAATATTTTCCATAATCCCTTAATCTCCCAAATTAGCTTAAGCTTTTGAAATTGAAGCAGTAGGACAACTTAAATTTGATTACTCTTTATTACACAAACATCAGAAATCGCGAAAGTCAAGGACTTTTTTTTCTAATGATTGTGCGTCGATAAAAATATGTAAAACTTCTCAACTTAAATTTGAAACATCTTACCAACTTTTAATTACCTGATTTTTCTTTTCATTCAAAAGGGTTCAATTTTAAACGTTTTTATTTCAAAGTATTACAACTTAAATCACTTTTCATTATTCCCGACATTCAAAAATTTTAAATTATTCTAATTTTAAGGGCTTTCCATTTGGAAATGTTAGCAGTTTCAATGTCCAATTATGTTATTTCAAACGCGAAATTTCTGCCAAAATGTTGACAAACTTTTAGCTCATTTTCTTCAATTTCAAATCGAAATAATTTCAATCTAACAGCTATATTTTCGAACTTAGAACGCTGTGAGCTGAAAATTGTTTGCGTTTCAACACTTTATAAATTCGAAATAATATGAACTTACTTCATCTAAAAAAGTCCTATTTCCAGAATTGTCGATTTTGAAAGCTTCGAATCAGAAATGATATATAGGGGAGAGAGGGGAGTTGTGAGCCATTTCGATTTCTGCCATGCTGTGATTGCTAGGTCTGTTGTATGTACTGTTCAGTGTTTCTCTTGACCAAAGCTAACTTTTCGGTGACCATTCATCGTATCTGCAGGCGTTCTTGGCCATCAGGTGAATCACTCATTGTTGAATCGCACCGAAAGTTTTTTTTTTATACTTGTGTTTGTGGTATTTTGAGGCCCGTTTTGCAGACGACTCTAGAAGAAAGTCTATGAAAAAGATTCCTTAGGCCATTGGCTCTCTACTCAAAAAAGAAAATTTTGACAATTGTTCAGTGCGTCGATAGCGATGCGTCCATTCTAATTAGGTCCGATGTTGGGAGTTATGAGCCATTAGCTATAGGGAGTTGAAGGGAGTTGATGAAGACTTCTGCATCATCTGTATGGGCACAATGTCGGAAAAAGTAAATAAAATATAATGCAATACATTGTAACATGTGCGACCGTGCTGTGCACTTGAAGGGTGCCAACATGACGACTGGGTAATACACCTGTGTTAATTGCGAATCTGATTAATTTTTTAAAATCTTCTAGTTACATCATCTTTATTTTAAATTTCATTTTCTACTACTTTAATAAACATAAATGATAAAAATATGCTGTTTTCTGATATTTTTTACATGGCTCACAGCTCCCCACAAAAATTACGAATGCCGATTTTTTTTACTTTTAGTCGATCTGCAATATTTCAAAGACGACAGTAATTTTTTTCTAATTCTTTTCTCCGGTAGTTGTGTTTAGATGTCCTCTTAAAATTCAACTTAAAACATTTACAGTCTATCGATTTTTATAGAAGATATACCTCGAAAACAAAACCCGGCTCACAACTCCCCACTCTCCCCTACATAATTTCAATTCCTTTTATTTCGAAATTACATACTCTCTTCAGAAATGTTCAATTTTAAACCCTATGAATTTAGAAATCAGAGATATACTTCAAAATAATTCATTTTTCAACTCTCTCGATTAGAACTCATTCAATTTGGAATTCTCTCAATCTCAAATTATTCAACTGAGAAAAGTTGCAATTTAAAATTTTCTAATATTTAATCTGAAACTTTTCAAATCTAAATAAGGAATTATTCTATTGGGAGAACGTAATATTGCAATTATTATCATTCTAGTATCATTCTGATAACTTTTAATGCAAAATAGTTTCAATTTTTAAAATTTCCGACATAAAAACATATTCATATTATTCATAAATCATTTAAGCTTTTGTTTCAACTGAGATTGAACAATTTAAAAATGAGTTTCTAAACTTTCAATAATTCAAACGGACTAATATGAAAAATATAGAAAACAGGAGTAGAGAAGCGAAAGCTGCGAGGGCAAGTCCTGCTAATTAATAAACTTTCAAATTTTATATCAGATCAAAATTTGGAAATTATTACACTTTCCATTCAGAAATATTTGAAGGTCTATAATTTGGAATTGAAAATCTTCCAAATAAAACAGTTTGGGATGCTTACAAATTTGCAATGTTGAGATTTGAACTCGGGTTTGAATAGTTTCAGATAAATCCAAACTGCAACTACTCTTAGTTGAATAATTTCAAATCGAGGGATTTTTAAATTGAATAAGTTCTAATGGAGAGAAATGAAAAATGAATTATTTCGAAGTATATTTCTGATTCCTAAATTTGAAGAGTCTGAAATTGAACATTTTTGAAAAGAGAGTATATAATATTAAAATTATAGGAATTGGAATTATGCATACATAATTTCTGATTCAGAGCGTTCAAAATCAAACTATTTCAGATTCAATCCTGGAAATGAGAAGAAATTGCAAGAAATTGAACTAAAAATTTTTCAAAATCTGAAAATTTTGAATGAACCATGAAGTAATGAAGATTTCAATATTTTTTATTGGAAACTTCCAGTATCCAATAATTTAATATTAAAAAATGTTTGTAAATAAAGAAAATTTAAAATTAGAAGACAGTGATTCGGAATAATTCTTGAATGAAAAACGTTCAAAATTGAATCATTTTAAAGATAAAATGAGATAATAGGACAATTGAAATTTCTAATTTCAAATTGATGAAATGTTTAGATAAAAAAATTTCCCATTCAAACCTTTGAAAAGGAGAATTGCATATGGGGTTGCGTCCACTGGAAGGGGAAAACACCAGGTAGTCGTGGAGGAAAAGATGATCGCCCCAAAATGTAGACCTAATGCTGTCAGGGGAGAACTCATTGCTCAGGATGAAGCAATTAAAATGTTTCAACGATAATTAGAGGGATCATTCCAATTTTAATGACGAATTTCGCTGTAGAAGCTGGTCAATTTGTGATACCTATTTATCTATTTTTTTAAAAAGACCGTTCCTCGGTCTACCAAAATTCGGTGGGCGTAGAATAAATATTTTCGGTAAGCCCAGGGAAGCCGAAAAGGGTGGCTAGGTCCGCCGAAATTCGGTGAGCGTAAACCAAATATTTTCGGTGTTTTTATAAACTGCTGCGATATTTTTCTTTCAAACAGTGGCGGATTAACGGGGGGGGGGGGGCTAGCAGGGGCTATAGCCCCGGGCCCCCACGTTGGGAGGGCCCCGCGAACTTTTCGAATAAAAAAAATATATATCATTGCGTATTTGTGTACACATAATTTAATTTTGCACATGCATGATGCATTAATCAAAACTGATGTATGAA